>JADBJO010010190.1:17500-25000 GCA_016801955.1 Conus betulinus
TATATAGATGAGTTGTAACCTACAGCCATCTGATGTTAGTAGTAATATAGATGTCTCATTTTGAAGTTTATACAGATGAGTTGTTACCTACAGCCATCTGATCTGATGTGTTGATTCTGTTCTCAATTCTTAACAACACACACGCACACACACACACACACACACACACACACACACACACACACACACACACACACCTACACACGTATGAAAGCACACACATACGCGCGCGCGCACACACACACACACACACACACACACACACTCACACACACACACACACACACACACACACACACACACACACACACACACACACACACACACACACACACACACACAATCGCGCGTGCGTGCGCACTGACCCCAACACACAAACACGCGGGTGCGCGTGTGCACGTAGTTTATTTATATTACTTATTCAGACACTCTAATCTCACCAAATCTGTAAAAAGACTATGAGCTGAATTAATTTTAACTAGAAAAAAACATAATGATAATAACAACAATAATCATAAAGCTGATCATCAGCATCGTGATCGTGATCATGATCATGATCATGATCATGATGATGATCATCATCACCACCACCACCACCACCACCATCATCATCATCATCATCATCATCATCATCATCATCATCATCATCATCTTCATCATAACAAAATTAATAATAGGAACAATAATCTGTATAGTAGTAATGATAATGATAATGTCATTGTAACACAAAGATCAAATCAGAATACAAAGTGATACATGGAGAGATCGCTGAAACAACTCTATTTAGAATAGCAAACCAGATCTTCTAACGGCACTGCAAGGCTGCTCTCCTTTATGGAAGAATCTTATTGCCAGGACACCGCTTTGTCCGCGCGAATGGGACCCACTGTTCCGCTCAGTCAAATCCAATTTGGCAGTAGGAAGCCAATGAGGGCAATCCCAGGGCGCCACATTTGGGTCAGACCTCAGTAGCTGCCCCTGACTGAAAAAAGAAAAACAGCCAGTATTCAGTCTAATACGAAACAGGGGGGAAATATGTCAGCCAAATCGTTCTCACATTTGTCTGATGGCAGTGGCTTTATTGTCTGATGGCAGTGGCTTTATTGTCTGATGGCAGTGGCTTTATTGTCTGATTGCAGTGGCTTTATTGTCTGATGGCAGTGGCTTTATTGTCTGATGGCAGTGGTTTTATTGTCTGATGGCAGTGGCTTTATTGTCTGATTGCAGTGGCTTTGTTGACCTACACATGCATTCAACACAGGCCAACACATTTCCAAAATGACCTCGGGAATGGAGAAAATTGGTTAAAAGAATCAGAAAGAGAGGGGGTTATTTACCCCCAAGGACATAGATAAACAGAGGACAGGGCAAGACATGTATTTCGACCTCTCGGGTCTTCTTCAGGCAAAAAAACAAAAACAAATGATGTTTAGGACAGTGAAAAAGAACGAGAAACCACTTATCTTCTCATATTCGCCGCACGACTAAAAATGGTCTAAAAAAATTTAACAACTAGTGAAAAAAAATGGCTAAATCTGTGTTCTTTTGTTCAGTTGAACCATTTTTTTTCTCATGTGAAAAGTCTGATTGATTTCACTGTTAAGGCACCAAGAAGATTGTAATGGCTGTGTATGCGAATGAAAGCATTCTTAAACAAATGAATTAACATCATTTTAAGCCAAAGCATATTCATGGACAAATGGAGGTGCGTATACAATTACTCAAGAACAACTTGTTAACAGGAACAAACGTCACGGCAGTTTTAAGGACGAGAGAAAGGATTTTGTTAGAGTTTTGTAAAGGTTTCGCTTTGACATTTTCCATTGCAAAACTTTGGGGGATGCTTTGGGTTCGACACTTCCTCCAAATGTCCTTAGAGAATATACAGTAACACAGCGTTCCATGGACTGCAGATCTGAAATACTCTGCCCATAAAGGAACTAAGCCGCATCAACCTTGGGGCTTACACCGTACAGCTAGAGGAAGAGACAGAAGAACAGCTCTAGATAGCTTCCAATCTGTTTGGCTGGTTAGCACAATGCACAGTGTTGTAATGCAGGACTCTTCATGAAATGCATAAAATGCATTAGTATGTAAAAAAAAAAATAACCGCAGCGATTGCTAAATTCGTGTGTGTGTTTGCACAAAAAATGTTTTTAACTGTTACACTTTTTTTTGGACAACCAATGTAACAATCATTCATTTGTCGTCGAGGCTGTTACTTTGTCATGCTTTCGTGAAATGATAAATATTAAATCTGATGGATTATTGTTAAGTATATCTTATTGCTGTTTATGAATGATATATTGTATTCTTTTCGTTTGTGTCAATTCTTCAACACCGCTGAAATGAACTGTTCTCCCTCATCTACATTTTGCTGTCCACTTTGATCTGAGAAACCTAGTCCCCGGATGTTGTTGAGTTCATTTTCCTCTTTTGAACACTAATCTCTAATTATTTTTTTTGTTTTCGATTCTTTTCCCAAAGAAATTCAGTTACTGTGTTGTGGATTGTTCAAAGTTGTGCGGCCCCAAACGCATATTTTCATTCTTCATCTTTCAGCGCGAAATATGCGTGCAAAATGTATAAAAAGACATTTTTTTTTTGTATTAGTGAGTCAGTAAAGCATTTCAAGATTGTAACATAACTACAGCTCGGCCACAGTGTTCTAGCACACTGCGGCATTGCTACATTTTGCGATACATCAATGACATTTTCTTGGGATGCATTGCTCTTGTATTTCTACATGTCTGAAAACGCTGAGCGCAAACTTTAGTTCAGTTCATCTCAGTCGTGCAGAAAAAAAAGGCTGAAGTAGTCTACAGCATCGTTGCTAAACGCAACCAACGCGTCTTCACAGCTGACTCTCCCAGTCCCAATCAAACTTTAATACCTCTGGCTCCAGTCAGCACAGACAGACTAGCGGGCATGCCGAGAAGAACAGATGGGCAGACAGGGACGCCGACGTGAAGAGTTTACTCATAAAGGACTGTAGAACTTTAAAATAGGGTGTGCTCATGTAACTCGGAAAACTTGCCCGTGTTACTATTAAGGATCACGATATTGAACAAAGACTTCGTCAATGTTTTGTTTAAAATACGACAGGAACTGCTTCACAGTCACGCTATCCCATGTGCCAAGCCACTTCCCGTCTTCTCTCTCTCTCTCTCTCTCTCTCTCTCTCTCTCTCTCTCTCTCTCTCTCTCTCTCTCCTCTCTCTCTCTCTCTCTCTCTCTCTCTCTCTCTCTCTCTGTCTGTGTTTTTTCAGAGAGCCATTATCAGACCTTACTTCTCTGTACTTATCTGGTGTGTATGTTAGTGACCTGAACTGGCCTGCAGTGTGTATTCGAGGAGCGTGGATAACACAGCACAAAACCATTCCAGAATAGAGGCGAAATTCCAGTCCATTACAACTGAAGAGATTATTCTAAAGCATTACATTTCCGGAAAGAAAAAAAAAAACTTATCTGCTCTTTCCAGCCCTTTCTTCGTACCCGTCAGAGAAATTGGTGGATAGAACCAAACCAAACGATGGCCATCATATTGTAAAGTAACGGAGAAATAATGGAGGAATGCAGAACAGTCGGATGTTCCTGGGGTTACACACAAAACCCGGTCTGTGTTCAGAAAGAGAACGTCAACAAAAGACTGTAACCTTCCTGCGGATAATGAAAGGTAATTTCTCAGCCCATACTCTCTCTCTCTCTCTCTCTCTCTCTCTGACACGCACACACTCGCACAAACACACGCAAACACGCACGCACGCACGCACACACACACGCGCGCGCGCGCGCGCACACACACACACACACACACACACACACACACACACACACACACACACACACACACACACATTCATGCAAGCATCAAACACGAACACATATACGTTCACACACATACAGAGAGAGAGAGAGAGAGAGAGAGAGAGAGAGAGAGTGTGTGTGTGTGTGTGTGTGTGTGTGTGTGTGTGTGTGTGTGGTGTGTGTGTGTGTGTGTGTGTGCACGCATTACGTCACCTTTTTATTTTTTTTTTACCTAACTCTGACAGTGTAATCTAATCAAGTCTGTGAAAGGATCATGCAATGAACAAAAATCAAGCTAAATATAAAAAAGAAAATAAATTTTAAAAAATCATAAAACCGAGATCAAACTATAACACTAAAAGATACATGAAGAGATTTACAAAAGCAAAGTCATAATACTAAACAACCATGTCTTCTCACCGCATTACAATGCCGTTCCTTTTTTTTATGGAAGAATGTTGACGCCCAAAAAAAAAACAATATCATATGGCACACTGTTTCAACTCAACAAACACCAACCCCAGAATCATAAAGGCAGCTAAGACAATCCTAGGGCGACGCAACTGGGTCAAACCTCAGCAGTTGCCCATGACGGAAATATGAAACCATCCAACATTCGCCCGACTATGGGAGAGGGGGGAAATAAGCTAGCCAAACCTTCCTTTTAGTTGTAATGGCTTTATCAACCTCCACAGGCAATCAACATGGGTCACCCAACAGACAGGTCAAACTGTCTTCGGTGAAAAGAGTAATTTGGTCAAACAAATCAAACACGTCCGTAAGCGTGCGCGCGCGCGCGCGCACACACACACACACACACACACACACACACACACACACACGCGCGCGCGCGCGCGCGCCGCCCCGCACGCACGCGCACGCACGGGCACGCACGCACACACACACACATACACACACACAGTCACACAAGCAAGCACGCACACACACACACACACACACACACACACACACACACACACACACACACACACACACACACACCTTCTTTGTCTCTGTGCTTTTTGTTTCCATTAACCAGTCTTTACCCAGTTGAAGAGTCTGACTGCTTCCATGATGAAGCCACCAGCCCCCTGCAGGAGATGTGTGTCTCTACCAATGGAACCATTTTCACAACGACGCATTGGCCACGTAATGAATCAAAACAGAGTCATGAACAAAATCTGTGTGTGTGTGTGTGTGTGTGTGTGTGTGTGTGTGTGTGTGTGTGTGTGTGTGTGTACACAACCACGCAAAAGCAGCCGGTTAACAAAAAAAGCAAATGTCACGGCTGTTTAGGGACGAGAGAAAACATTTTGTTGCAGAGTTTTGTAAAGGTTTAGCTCTGATACGTTTCTTTGTGACAATCTGGGGAGAGGGGGCAAGGGGAGAGGGGAGGGGGGAAGGGGGGGGGGGCTTCGAATCTGACACTCTCCCCAACTGTCGTTAGAGAGTAGACAATGACACAGCTATGGACTGTGAGTATGGTATACTCTGTAAATACAAGAAGCCACACACACACACACACACACACACACACACACCTAGAAGAATAAGCTTTAAATCATCTTGGTGGCTGCTTGATACGCCGCAATATGCACCAATGCTGGTATGGCATCGTACCATAGCCATCAAAATGTCGATGCATCAACAATACGAAAAATGTAGCAAGTACCTTTCCTTTAATGTATTTTTACAAAACTGGTTTCAATTGTTATATTTGTTCGTGCAAACACTATGACCTGTGCTCGTTTGTCGTCCAGACTGTAAGTTTGGGAACTCCTTTAAATGAGCAATTTCGTTAGGGTTTTTTTGTGTTTTCTTTTTGTTTTCCCTCTGAGAGAATTGATTAGTCTTTTTGTTGATATCTTAACATTGGGAGGCTCCCAAACACGGATGTCTTTCGTTAAGACTATCTACATTCAAGAATGTTGATGCCCATTTTTTCTTCTTTGTTGCATTTGTGATCCTCAAAATATATGAAGATGTAAAAAAAAAATACATTTTCAGTCAAGAGTGGATCCCAAAATTTTAATGGTTACGTATTTTGTGTTGACCGTTGCAGCCGTGCTTCATGTTATACTTTTAGTGGTAATAAGAAGAGATATATGCAAAGGATGTACTGTTCTTGCATATCTGTGTGGCTGAGTGCAAACTTCATTTTTTTTTTTTTTTTTTTTCAATTGCGAAGAAAAGACTGGAACAGCCCACAAAACCGCTGCAAAACGCAAACTACGTGTGTTCAAAACTGACCCATCCTATCTCACACTCTGACAAAACTACATCTGCTCTAGTAAAGCGCAGACAGACGGGCAGACCTGCATACCAAAAGACATGGGGGGGGGGTGGAGACGCAGACATAGACATTGCATTCATCAAAAGTCTCATGAGTGTTTAGAAGGTGTGCACATGACAAATCCAAACCTCGCCCATGTTAGCATTCAGAATGACGATATTGAATAAAGACTTTTGCTTCTTACTGCTTTATTCAGAAACGACAGGGACCAGCCGCCGTTTCTCTCCAGGCTCTTCTGTTGGTGGCTGTCGTGAGGAGATCTGGCATGGTCATTTTGGTCCAGTCCTTTATATTTTCGGACCAGCTCTCTTTCTCTGCCGTCCTCGTCTGCGCCCTCCTTCAACGGTACCTTGGAGGATGGTTTTGGAGAGGGTGTTTGTGACGAATGACGTGGCCAAACCAGCCATCTTCCGTCGTTTGACGGTTGCCAGAAGTGGGTTCGTGGGGCCCAGTTAGGTTAGGGACCAGGTTCCGCACATGATCATCTGAACAGACTACTTTCAACACCTCGTTTGAAAATAAATGGTTCAGTCTTCCCAGTCCTTTCATAGCCCTCAAAGCGGGAGATGAGTGGAAAGGAAGTAAAATGGCGGCTACTGTTATGTCCTGTCGGCATGGCGGATGAAAGCATGAGAGAAAGGATGTTGCTG
Source organism: Conus betulinus (assembly GCA_016801955.1). Taxonomy (NCBI): domain Eukaryota; kingdom Metazoa; phylum Mollusca; class Gastropoda; order Neogastropoda; family Conidae; genus Conus; species Conus betulinus. The sequence continues at coordinate 24,250 of JADBJO010010190.1, forward strand.
AGGTCGCCTACACTTCACTCTTCTTGTTCACGCACACAATATATACACAATTGTTTACACACAAGCGCACACGCACGCGCGCGCGCGCACACACACACACAGAGAGAGAGAGAGAGAGAGAGAGAGAGAGAGAGAGAGAGCGTATGTGTTAGTTTGTTTCATTTCAGGTGTGTGGATCGCCCTCTCTCTCTCTCTCTCTTTCTCTCTCTCGCTTTCTCTCTCTGTTACAAACCACATTCACTAACTCATCCACGCCCCACCATTTGATTATTGATGTTTTAAGGTTTGACATAGCCCTGGTAGACTTGATAACATTAACGAATTCTCCAAGACATGATTAGAAACACTCTTTGACGAAGCTACAGTACAACAAAGAATTCATCTTTGCAGTCAAACGCGCACAACCGTTCACGTTTAAAAATATGCATGAAAGTAAGTGGCATTGAATGCTATAAAATCAGACTGGCTTTGAACACGGGCTGTTCATGTTGTGCTATCAAACATGAGATTAAAATTAAGGCACAACTAAGGGGAAAATATCATTGTTGTGCTTCTGAGACAACCTCCTATCCGATTGTGCATACAAATCAGCCCTATGTTTGCTTTTATTAGAATTACGATGGATTTCTGGTGATAAGATGATTTCTTCCATAGAACGTGTTCAGAGTTGCGATGGATTTCTGGTGATAAGATGATTCTTCCATAGCAGGAAACCGCTTAGTGCGACAAGAAGATCTTGTTTAGAGTTACG
>JADBJO010010190.1:45000-65000 GCA_016801955.1 Conus betulinus
CAAAAAAAGCCATTGAAAAAGCGAAGACAATACAAAACAGAAATGTATCTGAAAATGTAGCTGATACTGAATGGGATTCATGGCGCTACTTTTGACACTTTTCTTCTTGTCCATCTGTTCCAACGGCTGTCACCCTTCAATGCCTCTGATTTGCAATGGCCGACCATTCAAAACGACGACCTGAATGCCCCAACAAAAAGTCTGAATACTACAAACTCGACAATGACAACACTGAGAAGGTGATCGTATTCCATGGCGATTTGAACGAAATCAGAGAACAAGGAAAAAAGAATTCGAAAGATAGGATAACAAGGTGTTTTTTGCCAAGTTTCTGTGTTTGTAGAAATAGAGACGGGATTGCTCTAAGCCTAGCAATCAAGTGTGTTTCGAGGTTAGAAATGGGCGTCAGTGGAACGTATATTCATCGTCTGGAAATGCATATTCAACAATTTCCTTTAAAGTTGCAAAAAAAGCGCTGATTGAATTACTTTTGATTACAAAATGAATATCCTCACGGCTTACATTACTTTAATAACGAAAATGAATTTTCTGGCCAACCATGTTTTGTATTTCATCAAGATTAAAACGAAAGAAAAACAGAAAGACGGAAGAGACGGAGACTTTAGAAAGTTGTTTTTGTTAGTTTGTTCCGTTGTGTTGGTTTGTTTGTCAGTGTCATCATTACCACTACCATATTTTGTTTATTGTGTGGCCATGTATACCTAAACTTTTATCCCTTTTGTTGGGGGTCTTCTACAACCTCTTCTCCCCTCCCTCACTATCAAAAGACAAAGAAAAGAAAAATGGAATAAAGAAAGATATTTAATTAAACTGATGAATTGGTTGATGAGCTGAGGAATGAATGAATGAATGAATGAATGAATGAATGAATGATTTGAATGAATGAATGAATGAATGAATACTAACAACTTTCCAGTGCACGTCTGGGGGTGTACCGACTTCTAATTTTAAACTTGTGTATTTTCATGTGTATGGGATACGGGACTGTTTATATATGTTCATAAATGCATCCACTGTGCCCTCCTCTCAATACCAAAAAAAAAAAAAAAGACCTGGGTCATTTTAGAATGCTTTGTGTTTACAACACACTTTACGTAACTGCTCATAGTATTCACACACACACAACAACACACACACACACACACACACACACACACACACACACACACACACACACACACACTGAAAAGAAAGAAAGGAACAATGATCCAGAACACTAGGCTGCTCGTCTACAACACTATTGCTTGTCTACAAACACTATTGCTTGTCTACAACACTATAGCTTGTCTACAACACTATTGCTTGTCTACAACACTACCTTACGACAGCAGCGCCAACAGGCGAAGAGAAAGAGAGCTGATGCCATCTAAGTGGACCGTTGACTGCTGGCATTTTCCCTTCACCTCTGTGTGTCTGTCTGCTGCTGTGTTGTGGAATCGTTCGGCACTGACTGCAGTCTCCGTGACTTGTTTCTTTACTCTGTCAGGGGAGGGAAGGAACGAAAATTGAAGACGGGCTTTCCCTTACGAGAGAGAAATAGCATAGCTCTTCTCTCTCTCTCTCTCTCTCTCTCTCTCTCTCTCTCTCTCTCTCCTCTCTCTCTCCTCTCTCTCTCTCTCTCGCTCTCTCTCTGGCTCTCTCTGTCTCTCTCTGTCTCTTTCTCTCCCCTTCCCCTTCTCTCTCTCTCTCTCTCTCTCTCTCTCTCTCGCTCTCTCTCTGGCTCTCTCTGTCTCTCTCTCTGTCTCTTTCTCTCCCCTCCCCCTTCACTCCCCGCCTCTCTCTCTCTCTCTCTCTCTCTCTCTTCTCTCTCTGTCTCTCCTCTCTCTCTCTCTCTCACACACCACACACACACACACACACACACACACACACACACACACACACACACATTACATATATACACCACTTCTCTTTGCCTGCCTGTCTGTCTGTCTTTCTGTCTGTCTGTCTATCTCTCTCTCTCTCTCTCTCTCTCTCTCTCCTCTCTCTCTCTCTCTCTCTCTCTCTCTCTCTCTGTGCGTATTCTTTTTCTTTGTCTACAGAGGTCTTTCAATGTGACCTTTTCATAGCGAAAATCAAGATACTTTCTAAACGTTGAAACAATTGTTTGAAAGATATACTGAAACCAAGAGACCAAGAGACAGCACAAACACGCACACACACACAAAGAGGAGAGATAGATTTAAGGAGCGAGCTTGTGAGGGAGGCGAGCGAGCAAAGCGAATGAGAGAGACTGACAGAGAGGAGAGAGAGAGAGGGGAGGACAGAGGAGAGAGAGAGAGAGAGGGGGGGGGGAAAGAGAAAGAGAAAGAGAGAGAGAGAGAGAGAGACAGACAGACAGACAGAGAGATGGACAGACGGACTGATTGAAAGACAGACATAAAGAGGAGACGGTGACAGACAGACTGACTGACTGACAGTCATAGAGACACAGACATACAGACAGACTGATGGACAGAGGGGCGGAAATGGAGAGAGTGAAAGACAGACCGACCGACCGATAGACTGACTGACTGACTGAATGAATGAATGAATGAGTGAATGAATGAGCGAATGAATGAATGACATAGACAGTCAGAGACATAGATAGCCAGAGACAGACAGGGGAGAGACAAGCACCAAACAAAAAGACAGTTTTGAAGAAAAAAAAAAAAAAAAAAAAAATAAAATAAAATAAAAAAGCATGAATCAGAGAGCACAACATCTGGAGGCGAGACACTGTGGCGGAGCTGAAACAACAAGGGACCAACTAGACTTGAATGAACAGAACAGCCCAGAACAAAGTACGATGGCGAAGGGTCGTCGATGGCCTGTGCTCCACCAGGAGCGATGGGCATAATGAATGAATAAAGAGAGACAAAAGCAGAGAGGGAGGGAGACGCCAAGAAAAAGAGAGAGAGAGGGGGGGGGGGCTCCAGAGAGAGAGACAGCGTTCTCTCATGAAAATGGGGGAGGAAAGAGACAGAGGCAGGCAGGTGGACAGCAGGACCGGTCGACAGACCAGGACATACAGACAACTAGATAGACCACCCAAAGAGAAAGATTTAAACAAGCACAAAGAGGATCGAACCCCTGACCTTTAAATCTTGTTTCCTTCCTGGGGCCCGTATCGTCTTCTCTATGTATGTATGTGAGAACTGCATTCTTGAGTGATACCTCTGAGATGACTCTCCCCCCCTCCCCCGTCCCCCTCCTTCCCCACCATTTCTGTTGGTTTCTCCGTCTGTGTGTCTTGCAGGAAAATAAAAATATACACAGAAAAAATGCTGAAATGGTTGTAAACCACTTCGGGGAAAAGATACATGAGGCTCAAACACAAACCTATTAAATTTTGCTGTAAATCCTTGATCAAATGGCGGATCCAGGGGTTTCTTCTTCTTCTTCTTCTTCTTTCTTCTTCTTTCTTCTTCTTCTTTCTTTCTTTTTCTTTCTTTCTTTCTTCTTTTCTTCTTCTTCTTCTTCTTCTGCTTCTTCTTCCTCTTTGAAACACTATGAGAGAGTACACTTTTGGCATTTATGTTTATGCTTCAAGAAGTAATGAGACGATCGCAATAAAAAAAAAAAAAAAGTCAGGGATATCAGATACATTGATATCCACGAAACTGTTCGATTTGTTGTGGATCTGAATTACAACCTGGAGACAGGGAGCAAGAGAATGTTTAAAGGGAGATGGAGATGGAGGAGGGGAGGGATAGTTATTCAGTTACCACACCTTAACAAACTAAGCTAAAAAAAAAACAAAACAAAAAAAACCCAGTGATACATCCAAAATGTAACAATGTTATGTAGCAAATTGTAACATTGTTACTTTTTCTTTGATCACCTACGGAAAAAGTCCTTTTTACATTTTGCGCGGTTGTTACAGTTTGCGCTGTTGTTACATTTTGCGCTGTTGTTACAGTTTGTGCCGTTGTCACAATGCGCTGTTGTTACATTTTGCGCCGTTATCACAGTTTGCGCTGTTGTTACATTTTGCGCTGTTTCAAAGCTCCAGCTACCATCAAGGAGTAGCTCAGCCAATGAGGATTCAGTTAGGTGCAGACGTGTGCCAAACCATCAGTAAACTAACAAAGATGGCAGCTTGACTGACGCGTTAAGAGAAGTTATTGAAACCGACACCTTGTTCTAAGTCATTGTGAGGTCATGTTCGAGGTCTTCTGGATAGGCATATGACACATTTCAAATCTTACTTTATTTAGAACTGTTTCAACAGTTTGAATTCGGATGATATAGGGTAACTGTGCTGGGCCCCTAGGGATTAGTCTCTCTCTCTCTCTCTCTCTCTCTCTCTCTCTCTCTCTCTCTCTCTCTCTCTCTCTCTCTCTCTTTCTCTCTTTTCTGTCTGTCTCTGTCTCTCTGTCTGTCTATTTCTGTCTCTTTTTGTCCCTCGGTCTCTGTTTCTGTCCTATCTCTCCTCTCTCTCTCTCTCCTCTCTCTCTCTCTCTCTCTCTCTCTCTCTCTCTCTCTTTCTCTCTTTCTCAGTCGCTTTCTGTCTCTGTCTGTCTGTCTCTCTGTGTCTGTCTGTCTGTCTCTCCGTCTCTCTCTCTCTCTCTCTCTCTGTCTCTCTCTCTCTCGCTCTCTCTCTCTCTCTCTCTCTCTCTCTCTGTCTGTCTTTCTCTCTCTCAGTTGTCTCTCTGTCTCTGTCTGTCTCTCTGTCTCTTTCTCTCTCTCTCTCTCTGTCTTCTCTCTCTCTCTCTCTCTCTCTCTCTCTCTCTCTCTCTCTCTCTCTCTCTGCATTGAATGCATTCAAAAATTCGGTTTCACGGGAGCTGTGGACGGTAACGTTGTCGTCTTGAGGGAGGAAATATCTTCATGGGAAATGATTGCCGAGCAGATGGGTGGAGAGGGCGTTACCTAAGCACCGGAATGTTCTTCTTAGGGTTCGTGGTTCCTTCCGTCAGGACAAGATCATCCACACTGAAATATCAACTAGCCCCATAGCGTGAGTTTCAGACGCCAAGCTGAGGGGCCACACACGATGGTCCTGGGATGTGGTCACTGCACCGTTACCCTTCCAAAATGCCATCACTACAACCCTTCCAAAATGCCATCACTACAACCCTTCCAAAATGCCATCACTACAACCCTTCCAAAATGCCATCACTACAACCCTTCCAAAATGCCATCACTATAACCCTTCCAAATGCCATCACTATAACCCTTCCAAATGCCATCACTATAACCCTTCCAAAATGCCATCACTATAACCCTTCCAAAATGCCATCACTGTAACCCTTCCAAAATGCCATCACTACAACCCTTCCAAAATGCCATCACTATAACCCTTCCAAAATGCCATCACTGTAACCCTTCCAAAATGCCATCACTATAACCCTTCCAAAATGCCATCACTACAACCCTTCCAAAATGCCATCACTATAACCCTTCCAAAATGCCATCACTCTAACCCTTCCAAAATGCCATCACTATAACCCTTCCAAAATGCCATCACTGTAACCCTTCCAAAATGCCATCACTATAACCCTTCCAAAATGCCATCACTGTAACCCCTTCCAAAATGCCATCACTGTAACCCTTCCAAAATGCCATCAATACAACCCTTCCAAAATGCCATCACTCTAACCCTTCCAAAATGCCATCACTACAACCCTTCCAAAATGCCATCACTATAACCCTTCCAAAATGCCATCACTCTAACCCTTCCAAAATGCCATCACTGTAACCCTTCCAAAATGCCATCACTATAACCCTTCCAAAATGCCATCACTATAACCCTTCCAAAATGCCATCATTATAACCCTTCCAAAAATGCCATCATTAGATCATTCCTGAACAAGCTGTGTTGCCACTGATCATTCACAGGCAGGTGGATTCTTGCCTGACACCAGTTTCTCCAGAGAGTCCTTTTCATTTCCCTAATTGAAGCCTTTTTTTCCTCAGTTCTTCTAAGACTCTATCAAATAACGTTTCCATGGCACTTCCAGCTGCTGACGGGCAGTGATTAGCGTCGTGGAATCGCGGCTGGAAGGTCACGGGTTCCATTCCTCTCAAATGCATTTATTCGTAGAATCTTTCAGCCCCAATCGACTCCTACCACAGTTGAATATGCTATAGGATCAACTGGTGAGACGGACCACACAGTCGAGTTTCATCTACTTGATCAATGCGTTTCTGAGTGTGTTCCCAAAATTTATTGACCCAACTGCAGGTGTCTAAACATCTCGGGCCTAGTCGACGCCAGGGTATATTGCGGAAGTAAGCGTTGAATACACATTTCTCGTGAAATTTCAGACCACAAGGGAACTCCGTAACATATCATCCCATCTTCCCCACCCTCCTCATCGATCAATATGGATATGCTTGTCTAAAATTCTGTGTCTCTTCATGTCCTGTTTTCATGATGAGCTCAATTTCGATTCCTCGCCACAGAGAGAAATTCACGTGCGAGCTAGCTACCAGTATCGGCAAGTTCATGGGACCTGTCGATGGACGGACGGACGTGCTGGGGCCCTCCGAAGGGAGAACTCACTCGTGCTGATCCCGGGGTTTAGTAAGTGGTGTCCTGTGTATGCTGAGTCAGAGCAGACATTACAGAAATCCCCACCCACCCAAGTGACTCAGCAGCAGTGCAGTGTCTCCTGTGGAGGGTTTCCTCAGTGCATGGACTGCATCTTGTTGTGGTGAACTGCCTCAGTGCATGGACTGCATCTTGTTGTGGTGAACTGCCTCAGTACATGGACTGCATCTTGTTGTGGTGAACTGCCTCAGTGCATGGACTGCATCTTGTTGTGGTGAACTGCCTCAGTGCATGGACTGCATCTTGTTGTGGTGAACTGCCTCAGTGCATAGACTGCGCCTTGTGGTGAACTGCCTCAGTGCATGGACTGCGCCTTGTGGTGAACTGCCTCAGTGCATGGACTGCGCCTTGTGGTGAACTGCCTCAGTGCATGGACTGCGCCTTGTGGTGAACTGCCTCAGTGCATGGACTGCGCCTTGTGGTGAACTGCCTCAGTGCATGGACTGCGCCTTGTGGTGAACTGCCTCAGTGCATGGACTGCGCCTTGTGGTGAACTGCCGGTGTGCATGGACTGCGCCTTGTGGTGAACTGCCTCAGTGCATGGACTGCGCCTTGTGGTGAACTGCCGGTGCCAGGGCTGTGGAGGGGGCAGGCCAGGCGGTGGCAGTGGGAGCCGGAATGAACGCCTTGAGGGTAAAACCACTGAGGTGCAACAGAAGATGAGACAGGACAAAAAGGAGCACAAAACGCCCATTGTATAAACCTGTCTGGACATTGTATTGTATTGTATTGCATTGCATTGTATCAAAAAGAAAGTTCCTTGCTAGCAAACCGAGTTAAAGCTGTATTTCACTTCATTTGCTTCTTTGCTTCGATGGTTTTTTTTTTGTGTGTGTTTTTTTTTCGGTTTGTTTGTTTGTTGTTGTTGTTGTTGTTGTTTGTGTTTGTTTTTTTGTTTCTTTGTTGCTGTTGCTGCTGCTGCTGCTGCTGCTGCTGTGTTGTTTTTTGTTGTTTTTCGTTTTATTTCATGTAACAGATGTTTATGGACGAGACTTGCAGAAATGCCGGTGATGTATTGACTTTGCGCATTGTCTTCTTTTTGTGCACCTGTAAGCTCAAATTGTTCAGATGAATGAATTTGTTTTTAATCTCTGTGAAACGTTCAAACTAATCACCGCGTGAAATTCAACTGGAATGCCTCTCAAAGTCTGTCGTGATCCACAACAGCGAGCTTAAAAAGTGTTTGAGCAGCGCGTGGTCATCAATCTGAGTTTTTAGGATAGCTTACCACCGATTCTGTGAGGTGAAATTGTGAACCATCTCACTTCGTTTCGTTTTCGGTCATTTGGCTTTCTCTAAACAGCAATGTTATCATCTTGCTTTCAAAATCCCTGTGATTCTTATTCCACTTTTCTGTGGTCAGAAAACGGAAGAAACATTAGATCTAAACGCTAGTCCATGGCTTAAAAAATCGGTGCTGCTCATATAGATAGATAAATAGATAGACAGACAGATAGATAGATAGACAGACAGACAGACAGACAGATAGGTACGCTCATCTTCCGATTCTCGTCTGCTTCGGCTTCCCTCTGCTCGTCTGAAAACTGCAGGCCAACGATCTTTCTCTTACCTGGCACCTGCTCTGTGGAATGGGTCTCCCTTCTTCTCTGCGTAACACGGACTCTTTAGAGACTTTTAAAACCTCCCTAAAGACACATCTTTTCCTCCGGACTGATTAACGATATCCACTTATCTCTGTGCGCGAGTCTGCTTGTTTTTGACGCGCTCGTGTGTCTGTCAGCGGTGTGTGTGTGTGTGTGTGTGTGTGTGTGTGTGTGTGTGTGTGTGTGTGTGTTTTGAGTTAGAATAAGTATTTTATCATGTTTTCTGCAATATGCGCTTTGGGCTGTCGCGAGATAAAGCGCTCTATAAATAGCCTTTAACATTACATTTACTTCCCTTTCCCTGTGTTTGCGGCTCCGGTATTTTGAAAGAAACTGACAACAGATACAAAGACACCTGAAGTGATTGTAAGTTCGGTGTACATCGCTGTGATGGGTTTGACAATCGATTGACACAGATCCATACAAACAGTGTCGAAGTTATTTCAGAGGCTTTGGGAAATGTGTTCAGAAATACTGAATGGATTCAGGTAAAATTTGATTGAAATTCGAAAAACTGGATACTTGCAGGTCTGCATTGTGCGAGATATCCTTCTACATTGCTGCTTGTTTGCTCTTTCCGATGTGTTTTTAGAAGGTGAATTCAAAGAGTTGTGTGAGTGGGGTTTTGAGGATTTTTTGTTTTTGTTTTTGGGGTTTTCTTGTTGTGTTGTGTTGACACGGGAAACGACTGAATGAAGCGCCAGCTGGCAGCTCTTCGGTCGGCACTACCTGGGTAGGCAGTCCGTTATGTAAAAGGGTGTGGATTGTAAAGCGCTTAGAACTTGGTCTCTAGCCGAGGATAGGCTCTATATAAGTATTCATAACAATAATCATAATCATCATTATAATGTCAGTAACTAAAAACTAAAGCTGCAAGAATGTTACCGTTATGCCCATCGTTCCTAACCGTAATCTAAGGTTTGATATAAGCATTAGTTGTCGACAACTGACGGACTTTTTTTTTTTAATGTGCCCTTTTATGGTAACGGATGGCAGGGCTGGATGGGGGGGAGAGGGAGGGGGGGGGGTGTATAAAGCAGAACCAGAAATTTAAAGACTAGCATTTCCCTTCTTAATTTCCTATAATTTCATTTCAGAAAAAAGATGTGTGTGTATATATGTGCATGGGTGCATTTGGAGAATCTGGAAAACGCTAGAATGACCGTAAACACAACAGACTGGTTATATCGGCTGCTCGCAAATTGCCACAGTTCAGATGAAAAAGGAGTCATTATGTGGTTTGTAATGTGTTATTCAGAAGCAATAGAGTGCAGTTTATAGCCCTTTTGTTTCTTTGAATTCATCCGTAAAGGTAAAAAAAAAAAAAAAAAAAAAAACCACCATCTCCTGTGTTTCCGCTTGCTTGGCGCGATTATTTTTGGATGTGTTCGTTTTTTTTTTTTTTTTTTTTTTCTCTGCAATGGGCAGCCAGGAAGGAGGATAGCTCGCCTGATGAGCTCTCTCAGAAACGAAACAGCCATCACTTGCGCTGGTGCAACTGCACTTCTGTCCCTCCATTGCGGCGAGAGCTTAGACTAAGCCGGGCCTCCTCCGGGTCGTTAAGATTCTATTCCCCCCCCCCCCCCCCCCCCCCCCCCCCCCACGTTTGAAGAGGGTTTTCTGCCTGAAAGAAAGAAAGAAAGAAAGAAGAAAGAAAGAAAGAAAAAACAAGGAGAAAACGACACTCGTCTTCCTGTACAGACAGATCTGATCATACCTTGGGAGTGGGGGTGGGGGGGGGGGTGGGAGGGTAGGTTAGTGAGGTGGGGGAGTGGAGGGGGCGGAGGTTCCGAAATGTTTTGTCAGTCCAAGAAAAGAAATGATGAAGACAGAGGACGAGGAGAGAGGCCAGAATGTATGACGGGGGTTCTTGAACAGTTACAGCAGTATGAAAAAAAAAATCCGCCTTAAATACTACCCTGGGTTTGAATTGATAAGAGGAGAGAGAGAGAGAGAGAGAGAGAGAGAGAGAGAGAGAGAGAGAGACACAGACAGACAGGAAGGCAGACAGACAGACAGACAGACAGACAGACAGAGGCAAGAAATATGGGTTGAGAAGAGAGAGAGAGAGGGGGGGGGTAGACAGAGAGAGAGAGAGAGAGAGAGAAAGAGAGAGAGAGAGAGAGAGAGAGAGCGAGAGAGAGAGAGAGAGACAGACAGACAGACAGACAGACAGAGAGAAACAGAGAGACAGAGACAGACAGAGATATTTAACCTTAACCCCGTTTCCATTCCGCCAAAATCCTTTTTCCACCCCATCCTCACACACCCCTCCCTCCACTTACTGATCCATCCATGCACACACAATTGATGTAATCCGCTATAGGAAGCCCAAAAAATACTGATTCAGCAGCTAATAGCCGACCAGGGAATGTCCTTTGGTGCTTTTTTATGTCTGGTATTTGTGACCTGTGAGGAAAACCTATTGGTCAGTCATTTCGGTGTCTGTCTGTTTTGCATAACGTATCCAATAAACGTTACCTTGTGCCTTTGGTTTATGTACCGATTTGTATAGTTTGGGCTTGTGTTCGGTAAAACGCTGCTGCATCCTGGTTCTGTCCCCTTGACTTCAGAGATTCGTGGAGAAAATGGGTGGCTGGGGACAGACCATGCTACAAAATCTACATCAGAGTTGTGTCTGTTTCCATGGAGTTTTGAGGAAAGACATGGAACAGGACTCTTACAAAAGAGAGAAAAAAAAAGAAAGAAATTCAGTTTTACGGTCAAATTTCAGGAGGACCTGAAAACTTAGAAAACTAATTAGTTTCAAAACAAAGTGACTGAGGGCGGAAAAGGAAGCAAACTTTAGAAAGAAAAGGGGTTTTGTTTCCGCCAAGGATACAGATAAACAGACTGCAGGACGTGTTTTGTTCTGTCATCTGTTTGTCTGTGTCCTTGGCGGTAAGTAACACCTTTTCTTTCTAAACCTGTGATCTGTTTGTGTCCTTGGCAGTAACTTACGCCTTTTCTTTCTAAACCTGTAATCTATTTATCTGTGTCCTTGGTGATAATTAACCCCTTTAGTTTCAAGACCTGTAATCTATGTCCTTGGCGGTAACTAACCCTTTTCTTCCTAAATTTCGAAAACTAACGTTGAAGTAGTGAGCCACGAGATAAACATGACGAAAGAAACTGAAATGACAAACCTCGACCTATTGGGGCAAACAGGGGAGGGGGGGGGGGGGAGTTTTGTGGTGTTTCCGCTACAACGAGAAACAAACAACATCACCCACTGTTGTTGTTGTCACCCTGAAGAAGACCAGTAGGTCGAGGATCGTTGTTTCAATATTGAAGACCAGTGGGTCGACGATCTTGTTTTAATATCTGTCATATTGAAGACCAGTAGGTCGACGATCGTTGTTTTAATATCTGTCATATTGAAGACCAGTAGGTCGACGATCGTTGTTTCAATATCTGTCATATTGAAGACCAGTAGGTCGACGATCGTTGTTTTAATATCTGTCATATTGAAGACCAGTAGGTCGACGATCGTTGTTTCAATATCTGTCATATGAAGTTTAACTGAATTCAAACTGACGACTTATTGTTGTTGTGTTTTCTCTTGTGTCCGAGTGATTTCGCTTTCATTCGTTTCGGATCTTCGAGCACAGGCTCAAATGTGTTTTCTTGAAATTGATTTAGTCACGACTGACTGTACGTAGCTGACTTCTCTATATTGTTCCCTCCTATTGCTCTTTCCTGCTCTGTGTTACTGACCTTGAAGGTCTCTGAATCACGATGCGTCCCCTCGCGCTATGGTCATTATATTTCATCATTAATGCTAATAACATGAATAATTGTGACATCCTCGAGGTTATTATGTACAATGAATTACAGATGCACGCATACACGCACATGCATGCACACGTGCACACACACACACACACACACACACACACACACACACACACACACACACACACACACACACACACACACACACACACACACACACACATGTGCACACATAAACACGCACAACGCACACACACACACACAAGCATGTACACCCATGCAACAGCGAGTGTAGTTCTCTGACCGAAACTGATGTGATATAGTTCTGAGGTGCCTGTTTATATATGATTTGTGCAAATCAGTATTTGATATCTCGAGGCTTTGTGTTTTTTCAAAGTGCATGGCTTTTATAACTCCTGTTATTACCGTTTTCTTTTCTTTTTTTAATGTAAAGTGCTGTTGAGCATTTTTATGGAATATGCGTTAGAGAGAGAGAAACGAAACGAAACGAAACGAAATTTTATTTTACCAGGATAATAGGATAAGTATATAAATACTTTTTTTCCACCCAGTCCTGGGGACACATACACACACTCAAATATGCACAGAATAACCAATTAATTAATTCGCTATATACAACTGAAGTCAATATCATTGACAAAAATATGAGAACTAACAATACTATAGATGCATCAGGGGAGGGGGGGAGGGGAGGTTGGGAAAAGGGAGGGGGAAGGCAGAGAGGAAAGTGGAGAATAAAGGGGGAGGAGAGAGAGAGAGAGAGAGAGAGAGAGAGAGGTGGGGTTTGGGCGCACGGTGCATACACACGTTGGAAGTGTGTGTGTGTGTGTGTGTGTGTGTGTGTGTGTGTGTGTGTGTGTGTGTGTGTGTGTGTGTGTGTGTGTGTGTTTGCGGTGTGTGTGTGTGTGTGTAAATGTTTGGGTATGGATTTGTATGAGTATAGATGTCTAATTGTGTATATGTACATAACCACATTGGAAAGGTGTCTATGATTTTGTTTTAGAGGTCTGTTTCACTTCTCTATATTGTTCCCTTCTATTGCTCTTTCCTGCTCTGTGCTACTGACCTTGAAGGTCTCTGAATCACGATGCGTCCCCTCGCGCTATGGTCATCATATTTCATCATTAATGCTAATAACATGAACAATTGTGACATCCTCGAGGTTATTACGTACAATGACTTACAGATGCACGCATACACGCACATGCATGCACACGTGCACACACACACACACACACACACACACACACACACACACACACACACACACACACACACACACACACCCATATGTGCACACATAAACACGCACAATGCACACACACACACACACACACAAGCATGTACACCCATGCAACAGCGAGTGTAGTTCTCTGACCGAAACTGATGTGATATAGTTCTGAGGTGCCTGTTTATATATGATTTGTGCAAATCAGTATTTGATATCTCGAGGCTTTGTGTTTTTTTCAAAGTGCATGGCTTTTATAACTCCTGTTATTACCGTTTTCTTTTCTCTTTTTTTAATGTAAAGTGCTGTTGAGCATTTTTATGGAATATGCGTTAGAGAGAGAGAAACGAAACGAAACGAAACGAAACGAAACGAAACGAAATTTTTATTTTGCCAGGATAATAGGATAAGTATATAAATACTTTTTTCCACCCAGTCCTGGGGACACATACACACACTCAAATATGCACAGAATAACCAATTAATTAATTCGCTATATACAACTGAAGTCAATATCATTGACAAAAATATGAGAACTAACAATACTATAGATGCATCAGGGGGAGGGGGGAGGGGAGGTTGGAAAAGGGAGGGGGAAGGCAGAGAGGGAAAGTGGAGAATAAAGGGGGAGGAGAGAGAGAGAGAGAGAGAGAGAGAGAGAGAGAGAGAGAGAGAGAGAGGTGGGTTTTGGCGCGCGGTGCATACACACGTTGGAAGTGTGTGTGTGTGTGTGTGTGTGTGTGTGTGTGTGTGTGTGTGTGTGTGTGTGTGTGTGTGTGTGTGTGTGTTTGCGGTGTGTGTGTGTGTGTAAATGTTTTGGTATGGATTTGTATGAGTATAGATGTCTAATTGTGTATATGTACATAAACCACATTGGAAAAGGTGTCTATGACTTTGTTTTAGAGGCCTGTTTCACTTCTCTATATTGTTCCCTTCTATTGCTCTTTCCTGCTCTGTGCTACTGACCTTGAAGGTCTCTGAATCACGATGCGTCCCCTCGCGCTATGGTCATCATATTTCATCATTAATGCTAATAACATGAACAATTGTGACATCCTCGAGGTTATTACGTACAATGACTTACAGATGCACGCATACACACGCACATGCATGCACACGTGCACACACACACACACACACACACACACACACACACACACACACACACACACACACACACACACACACACACACACACCCATATGTGCACACATAAACACGCACAATGCACACACACACACACAAGCATGTACACCCATGCAACAGCGAGTGTAGTTCTCTGACCGAAACTGATGTGATATAGTTCTGAGGTGCCTGTTTATATATGATTTGTGAGAAACGAAACGAAACGAAACGAAACGAAATTTTATTTTACCAGGATAATAGGATAAGTATATAAATACTTTTTTTTCCACCCAGTCCTGGGGACACATACACACACTCAAATATGTACAGAATAACCAATTAATTAATTCGCTATATACAACTGAAGTCAATATCATTGACAAAATATGATACACACGTTGGAAAGTGTGTGTGTGTGTGTGTGTGTGTGTGTGTGTGTGTGTGTGTGTGTGTGTGTGTGTGTGTGTGTGTTTGCGGTGTGTGTGTGTGTGTAAATGTTTGGGTATGGATTTGTATGAGTATAGATGTCTAATTGTGTATATGTACATAAACCACATTGGAAAAGGTGTCTATGACTTTGTTTTAGAGGCCTGTTTCACTTCTCTATATATTGTTCCCTTCTATTGCTCTTTCCTGCTCTGTGCTACTGACCTTGAAGGTCTCTGAATCACGATGCGTCCCCTCGCGCTATGGTCATCATATTTCATCATTAATGCTAATAACATGAACAATTGTGACATCCTCGAGGTTATTACGTACAATGACTTACAGATGCACGCATACACGCACATGCATGCACACGTGCACACACACACACACACACACACACACACACACACACACACACACACACACACACACACACCACCCCCATATGTGCACACATAAACACGCACAACGCACACACACACACACAAGCATGTACACCCATGCAACAGCGAGTGTAGTTCTCTGACCGAAACTGATGTGATATAGTTCTGAGGTGCCTGTTTATATATGATTTGTGCAAATCAGTATTTGATATCTCGAGGCTTTGTGTTTTTTTTCAAAGTGCATGGCTTTTATAACTCCCGTTATTACCGTTTTCTTTTCTTTTTTTAATGTAAAGTGCTGTTGAGCATTTTTATGGAATATGCGTTAGAGAGAGAGAGAGAGAGAGAGAGAGAGAGAGAGAGAGAGAGAGAGAGGAGAGAGAGGTTTGGGCGCGCGGTGCATACACACGTTTGTTGTGTGTGTGTGTGTGTGTGTGTGTGTGTGTGTGTGTGTGTGTGTGCGTGCGTGTGTGTGTGTTTGCGGTGTGTGTGTGTGTGTGTGTGTGTGTGTGTGTGTGTGTGTGTGTGTGTGTGTGTGTAAATGTTTGGGTATGGATTTGTATGAGTATAGATGTCTAATTGTGTGTATATGTACATAAACCACATTGGAAAAGGTGTCTATGATTTTGTTTTAGAGGCCTGTTTCACCCACAGATTGGGTTTATTAATGTTGACTTCTTTGTATTCGTGTATCACGTGCCTGCAAAAGCAATGTCCTTGTGAATATGAGGATATAATAACAAGTCTGAAGTCTGAAATCTGGAGAAATAAACATCATTATCACCAATATTATTATCATCATTATTGTTATTATTATTATATTATTTTTATTGTTATTGTTGTTGTTGTTGTTGTTATTATTATTATTATTATTATTATTATTATTATTATTATTACTATTATCATTATTATTATTATTATTATTATTATTATTATTATTGTTGTTGTTGTTGTTGTTCTTGTGTTGTTGTTGTTGACTGTTAACTAGTAACTGTTATTAGAAATACCACACATCTATAGGTGGTGTTCTATCTTTGGTACACTGGATGGACTCCTGGACCCTGAACTACTGAAGATGGGGTAGGTAAAAAGATTTTCTCTCCTGTGACTACTGAAGATGGGGTAGGTAAAGAGTTTCTCTCCTGTGACTACTGAAGATGGGGTAGGTAAAGAGTTTCCTGTGACTACTGAAGATGGGGTAGGTAAAAGAGTTTCTCTCCTGTGACTACTGAAGATGGGGTAGGTAAAGAGTTTCTCTCCTGTGACTACTGAAGATGGGGTAGGTAAAGGGTTTCCTGTGACTACTGAAGATGGGGTAGGTAAAGAGTTTCCTGTGACTACTGAAGGTGGGGTAGATAAAGAGTTTCTCTCCTGTGACTACTGAACATGGGGTAGGTAAAGAGTTTCCTGTGACTACTGAAGGTGGGGTAGGTAAAGAGTTTCTCTCCTGTGACTACTGAAGATGGGGTAGGTAAAGAGTTTCTCTCCTGTGACTACTGAAGATGGGGTAGGTAAAGAGTTTCTCTCCTGTGACTACTGAAGATGGGGTAGGTAAAGAGTTTCCTGGACTACTGACTATGGGGATGGGGTAGGTAAAGAGTTTCTCTCTCCTGTGACTACTGAAGATGGGGTAGGTAAAGAGTTTTTCTCTCCTGTGACTACTGAAGATGGGGTAGGTAAAGGGTTTTTCTCTCCTGTGACTACTGAAGATGGGGTAGGTAAAGAGTTTCTCTCCTGTGACTACTGAAGATGGGGTAGGTAAAGAGTTTCCTGTGACTACTGAAGATGGGGTAGATAAAGAGTTTCTCTCCTGTGACTACTGAAGATGGGGTAGGTAAAGAGTTTCTCTCGGGGACATGAAGGTCGACTACTGAAGATGGGGTAGGTAAAGAGTTTCCTGTGACTACTGAAGATGGGGTAGGTAAAGAGTTTCTCTCCTGTGACTACTGAAGATGGGGTAGGTAAAGAGTTTCTCTCCTGTGACTACTGAAGATGGGGTAGGTAAAGGGTTCTCTCTCCTGTGACTACTGAAGATGGGGTAGGTAAAGAGTTTCTCTCTCCTGTGACTACTGAAGATGGGGTAGGTAATGAGTTTCTCTCGGGGACATGAAGGTCGACACTGGTCAGACATCAATGGATGAGTCTGTTCAACATACGGATCTCAATGATGACCATTGCCGTCAACAAAAGATTTAATGTAAGTATTTCAACATTCTTTGTTTTGTTTTGTTTTAATATCTTTATTTCATGTCTTTTTTAAATTTCGTCCGTCTCCTCCTTTCTTTTAAGTCATGTTCATAGTTATGGAGGACTCGTTTAGCTTCAATTGGTTTTCCCCTCATTACAAGTTCATTTCCGTTTCTTCATTTTATTTTTGTCCTGCGTGACGGAGACCACTAGGTCTAGAACCTTCTCTTCAGTCTTTGTCAAGTTTACCTGGCGTTTCAGTACTTCAACATTTTTTTTTTTTTCCATAAAATGTGCAATAAAGCGGAGATAAAGAGAAAGAAAAAAAAACCGAGAGCACGGATTACATACATTGTCATTACTCCTACAACTTTGCGAGGTTGCCGTGACGCATAACGTGAGTAGATCTTGACCTTTGGACTCGGTCATGTGCAACAAGCTGCTGGTATCCGTTCTTGACACCAGTGTCTTTCTTCAGACTGGAACCAGCTATCGTCCACTGTGCGCTGTATAGCAGGGGTCTCGGACAAGGAGTCAGGACGAGGTATTTACATCACCAGGTGAGCTTGTAGCATCTCACCTCACCAAGGAAAGGGCGTGGTCCACCAGAAGGTGCAACGATGGACACAACCTGAAGCGGTCGTTGGTCTTCACGGTCCATGCGGTGAGAAAGGTACAAAGAGCTACCCGCCCTGTTTGTAAGCATTTAAACGCTTGGAGCTGTCGCTCCATCATGTGAGGAGATACCAACCCCTCGAGGACAGTTAGAAATACGCAGAAACATGGCGCGGATAGTAAGGGAATCAAGGAGGATGGGTTTGAGTGGTGCAGTAGGGATTCTGAGACCCTAGTCATACTACACATGATCACCACCATCACCAAACAGGGGGAGGGGGGGGGGATATATAACTAATGATCATGATCACCATCATCAGACAGCGGGGGATAATAACTAACGATCATGATCACCATCATCAGACAGTGGGGGATAATAACTAACGATCATGATCACCATCACCAAACAGGGGAGGATAACAACTAACGATCATGATCACCACCATCACCAAACAGCGGGGGGATAATAACTAACGATCGGTGTAAGGTGGAAGTGGCACGGCCTAGCAGGAGGGGGAGGGGAGGAGAGTAGGGGGCAGAACTTTGGAGGGGGGGGTGGGCGGGGATGGGAGAGGGGGAGGTGATGGACCATTAGGCAAACAAACAGGTCGAACGTTTGGGAGAGCGGGGGTTTCAAGTGGTTCATCAATGCTCTCTCTCTCTCTCTCTCTCTCTCTCTCTCTCTCTCTCTCTCTCTCTCTCTCTCTCTCTCTCTCCTCTCTCTACCCACACACACACACACACACACACGCACACACACACACGCACAAACGCACAGCACGCACAGCACGCACGCACGCACGCAAGTACGCACTGACACACGCGCACAAGTGCACATGCGCATGCGCTTACAAGCACATGCACACATATAAACACAGAGAGAGAGAGAGAGAGAGAGAGAGAGAGAGAGAGAGAGAGAGAGAGAGAGAGAGGCCCTGAACAATACAAAAGGCATATCTAAGTGTTGGCCGAGACTGTGAAGTGAGATGGGGAGAGATGTATTGCCCTTGTCTCTCTCTCCCATCTGTTCCCACTAATCTCCCTCTACCTCTAGGATACCAATGCGAGCCATATGATATAAATCAAAACAACTGCCTCAGCCACTAGCAGCAGCAGCAGCAGTAGTAGCAGTAGCAGGAGCAGCAGCAGCAGCGGTAGCAGTAGTAGCGTTGTCTGCTTCCCAGTAGCCTGCTTTCCCCTCCAGGTCCATTTTGCGCCTAATGTGAGGGGAGAAAGGATTGCTAGCATGCTCTTTCTTCGTTTTTGTTGTCCTGAATGTCATTTGTCTTAGCGTGAATAAGAGCTAAGAGGTCAGAACGTGTCATGGTTTGTCTTGTGACTTGCATGTGTCTCTTTCGTTCGGCAAAATGGTGATTTTTTTTTTTTTTTTTTTAAGAATGACCACGTTTTGTTTGTTTGTCAGAAGGATCATGCAAAAATTCCTCAGGCAATTGTGAATTAACTTGGTGAAACGACAGCCTGTGGCTCAGAATTTTTTTTTTTTACGCATATTTTAGAAATGGATCGGAGGTGAAGACAGAGATCTTAGGGAGGATCTTGGATCCATTCTGCAAGATTATAACAAACAGATGATGCTCGGACACTGGAAGTTTTGTTTTTGTTTTTGATTTTTTTTTTTGGGGGGGGGGGTGTTTGGTTGGCTGGTTGGTTGGTTGGGTTTGATTTTGTTTTGTTTTTGTTTTGCTACACTTTTGTTTCATTTTCAAGTTTCTGTACAAATGATTTTAACATTTCACCAAGGAAAGGGTAAGGGAAAATATAACTAAACTCTGGACAGAATAACAAGGTAAAATCAGAAAACAGAGCAACATACACAAATGGAAAACACGTACACACTCAAAAGAAGAATGTAAATAACTGCCCACCCTTCCTACAAAAAAACAACAGAAAAATTACATTTCATGGTATATAAATGGTGTTTTGGAGTATCAAGAAGTTTGGGGTGTTTTTGTTTTTCGAATACGTAGACGTTATGATTGTATACTGTTAACTGGTTTGGAGAGTGGATTTTTTTTTTTTTTTTTTTTTTTGGGGGGGGGGGGGGGGGGGGGGGGGGGGGTTGTTTTGTTTTGTTTTTTTTTTTTGTTTAGTGA
>JADBJO010010190.1:70000-75080 GCA_016801955.1 Conus betulinus
TGTCCCAGGGGGGAAGCGGGAGGGAGCTGAATTGACATGTGCACAGAGAATCCCATTTCCCCGCCGATTTGTCAAGGCGAGGAATGGCATTGCTAGCAGGGGAGAAGAAGAGCTACTGACGGGGGGGGGGGGGGGGGGGGGGGGGGGTAGAGAAAATGAGCAAATTGATGTTTTCTGATTTGAAAATCACCGCGGGGAGCGGTTTGCCCTGTCGTCCCCTTCATTCTCTGCACTTCCATTGTTGTCTCTGGTACTTTTTGATTGTTTTTCGTTGGTTTTGGTGGTTTGTTTCTTTGTTCTCATCTGCCTTTCTTTTTCTCTGTCCTCCGCCTCTGCTTGTCTTTGTCTCTGTCTCTGGTCTTTGTATCCGTTTTTCATCTTTTTTATTTTTTTTTTATTTGTTTTGGTCTCCCGTTTCTGCTACTCGTTGTAGTGTTGTGTGTGTGTGTGTGTTGTGTGTGTGTGTGTGTGTGTGTGTGTGTGTGTGTGTCTTTCTTTCTGTCTGTCTTTGTATCTCTCATGTCTCTGTCTCTCTGTGTCCTCTACTCACTGCTCTCTCCCTCTTCTCTCTCCTCTCTCTCTCTCTACTCTCTCTCTTCTCTCTCTCTCTCTCTTCTGTCGGTCTATCCATTAGTCTGTCTGTCTGTCTCTCTGTCTCTGTCCTCTGTCTGCCTGTCTGTCTGCCTGTCTGTCCTGTCTGTCTGTCTCTCTCCTCTCTCTCTTCTCTCTCTCTCTCTCTCTCTTGTTTAGCAAACGTGTGTACATGTTAAGCATGTCTTGTCATTTAATTCTGTAACACGGTTCACTTTTTAGTGCTGGTACAAGCTCGGTCAACACGTTTTTCTTCTGCTCATCGTCATCACATCCGTCGAAGAAGAAAAATGGGCAAAGTTTCAATCTCTATGTCCGTTGGGCGTTATTTTGCTGTAGCAAAACTTACGCAAAGTCTACGGTTGCCATTCTAAACAAAAACATGGAGGAGAGATAAATTGTGGCTTATAAACGAAACCATCAATATTAGTACCGATCCACTTGACGGCTCCGGATTAAGGAAAAGGATTCCAATTTATCGAGCATGGCGAGAGCGCTTTTCCGTGCGTTCTTTTAGTTATGATGACAGCAGGTTTTTTTTTTGGGTTTTTTTTTCCAATCTTTGCATTCCTGATTTGTTTCTCTTCTTTCGTTTTTATGCCATAACATTATCATCAGATTTTTCTGGTTCATTCATTTAATTTGTCTTCTGTAGTCAAAGAACTGTTTATCAAATTGACGTCTTTCCAAAATCAAGCACGACCTTGCCTCGATATTTTTTTTTTTGTTTGCCTTGTCAAAGAGCTTAGACTCAGAAACAACAAACCAGTATCTGGTTAGCAAACATTAATATACTTCCCCTCCTCATTGTGTGTGGTGTGTGTGTGTGGTGTTGTGTGTGTGAACACAACAGCAGCTCACATAAACCAGTCTATATATCCTTAATTCACGCCACAAAGCAAGTCTTACATCCATTTACGGCTTGTCGCAAATCTTTGTTGCGTCCCTTTCCCTTCCTGTCCAGCCCAGTGCCTGAGAGTCGACCCGATGGGATCCTGTTTGTTTGGGGATCATCTCACAGGGAAGATATGAGGTGATGGGAGAAAGACTTTATTGTCTCTGACATCGCGTTAGAAGACAACTGGTCGTAGGTCGGGGAATACTTGAAAAGATCTTTTTCTTCTTTTTCTTCTAAAAGACGTGAGGGGGGGGGGGGTGGAGAGAGAGAGAGAGACCGAGAGACGGAGAGAGAGAGAGAGAGAGGGAGAGAGGGGAAGGGAGGGGGAGGGAGGACCCAGACAGATAGATAGACAAAACAAATAGACAGACAGACAGACAGGAGACTAGCAGATAGACAGACAGTAGAGAGAGAGAGAGGAATAGTCACAGAGAGAGACAGAGAGAGAGCCGAGAGAGAGAGAGAGAGAGAGAGAGAGAGCCAGAGAGAGAGGACAGAGAGAGACAGAGAGATAGTGAAAAGGAAAAGGACAGAGATAGTGGGGAGGGGGGGAAAGGGGGGTGGGGAGGTTGTGGGGGGGGCGGGGGTAGGTGGGATTTACTCGGCTTTGTCTGGAGAAACAGCAAGGGTGACCACAGAAAGCTTTCTCTCGGGGGAATGGACCGACGCGCAATAAACATCGAAACTAACGCAGGCGGGTATTTGAAGGGGCGTGGGACAATTGTGGGTGTTGGAAGATGAGAGCGAACGGGCTTCGAACGGGGCTTTTGGGGGGGGGGGGGGGGGGGGGGATGGGGGTGGGGTGTGGGGGGGTTGGGGGAGGGGGAGGGGAGGGGAGGTGGACAATAAGTATGAGGGAGAGAAAGGAAAATCCCGAACGGTGGAAACAGAAGGACGAGGAACTGTTATGCTCTCTGTCTGTCTCTCTCTGCCTGTCTCTCTCCTGTATATCTCTGTCTGTCTGTACGTCTTCGTCTGTCTTCTCTCTCTCTCCTCTCTCTCTCTCTCTCCTCTCCTCTCTTCTCTCTCTCTCTCATGTATATGTATATTCAACACAACTCTCTCTCTCGTCTCTCCTCTCTCCTCGCGATCTCTCATCTCGCTCTCTCTCTCTCTCTCTCTCTCTCATATCTATTGATCTCCCTCTCCTCTCGCGCTCCCCGTCCCAGCCTCTCCACTGCCTCTCTCTCTCCTCTTCTCTTATATATTTTAATCTCTCTTCGTGTGTATCTCTCTCCTCTCTCTCTCCTCTCTCTCGCTCATCTCTCTCTCTCATTCATGCTCTCTCTAATCTGCCAGGTCATTGAACGATTGCCCCAATCGGAAAGTATTACTGTGTTTGTGCATGACCGAAGAAGAAGAAGAAGGATGGCTATGATGATTAACAGAAGAGTTCACGTTGACCCCCCCCCCCCCCCCACACGCCCCCCCCCCCCCCCCCCCCCCCCCCCCCCCCCCCCCCCCCCCCCTCCCCCCCCCCCCCCCCCCACCCCACCCCCCCCCACACCCCCCCCCCCCCACCACCCCCGAGTCGGACAGGGATTTTGTCAAATCTCGTACTCGGACACTGAATTGCATTGTGAACGGCAGTAAGCTGAATAAGACACTAGGTAGTTGCCATTCGTCTTTTTGCATTCGTCTCTCTGGTCCATCTGGTGTATTCCAAGTGGATATGTGCGCCCGTGCTCCGGCCGCATAGCGAGGGTACCTGAGACCATGTGCTTCATCGTTTGGTTTCTGACATGGTTATGACACTACGAGCACGTGCGTGGCGCGTCCGTCTCTCGTCTCTCTCGTCTCCTCAGTCCTCATCGTTCTCTACTGCCTCCTCTCGCTCTCCTCTCAGTCTCCTCTCTTTCCTCTCTCTGTCCTCTCACACCACACCCACACACCCAAAAAATGCACACATAATATATTTACTATACCCCACCTTCCCCCCTCTCGCTCTCTCTCTCTCCCTCTCTCTCTCTCACACACACACACCACACCCACACACCCCCACGATATTATATTTCCTACCACCTCCCCTCCCCCCCCCCCTTCCTCTCCTCTCTCCTCCTCTCTCTCTCTCTCATCTCTCGCTCTCGTTCTCCGTCCCAGCTTGAAACACACAAGCCGTTATCGTTTCATAATCCGGCGTCGACATCGGGCGATCGTGTGATGATCATTATGGACGATTGTTGGCCACAGATTCTTAGAGTACTTGACCAGAGGCGGGAATCAATAGCATCAATACTTTATCCCCAAATGCAATGTCCAAACCATACTGCCGCTAAGAAGGGGGGGAGGGGGTAGCCACACTCACACACACGGCACCACACACACCCACGCGCGCGCGCCGGCAGGCGGCGCGGAGCGCGGAGCGCGCGCACAACATAGCACACACACACACCAACACACACACACACACGCACGAACGCACGCTCCACGAACACACCACACACACACACACCACAACACACACATACAGAGTCGCGCTGGCCGCACGCCGCGACGCGCTCACACACAGAACCACACCAGGTCACACAACACCCACAACACACACACACAGCACACACAAAAACCACACACAACACAACACACACAAACACACACACACACACACACGTGCGCGGCACACACATATTCACACTCACGCACACATTCACGCACACACTGACCGCATTATGTGAGCGCACGCACACAACGCACACACACAGCACACACACACACACACACACACACCCTACATACACCACCGAGTGAGGTTACAGAAGAGACATATATGAGAGAGATTCCAGAACAGACATACACAGACACACAGACCAAGAACAGACATGGCAGATAATGACAGATATAGAAAGAGACAGAGCAGAGAGGTACATTATGAATATGCTATCGAGATGAGAGAGCATATAGATTCGATGATAGCTATTATCCGCGAGTCTAGCACCCTGGTAGCGTTGTCACAAATTTAGTAGGTTGGTTTGGTGTTTTTGAGTTGCTTTGAGACATGAGAGGAGCACGACCAGCTTTATTCGTTTGAGATGTTACTATCTTTGGTTTTGACTCCACGTGTCCACATCCAAAAGAAAACCCGGGAAACATCCTATATCTATATATCCTATCTCTCTTCTTATATATCTAACTCTACCTATATAACAATACACATAATATCCTATATATCCCACAATATCTATCTCGAAGCGATCGTGTTTTTGGGTCGTGTGCCGACAGACAGACAAGACAAGAGCGGAGGAGTGTGGGGGGGGGGTGGGTGTCAGAGAAAGGGACGGGTTTGGGGGCCGAGATAAATTTCGATAGAAGGAAATGGAGAGAGGAATGCAAAGAGTTTTCAAAGATGTGTAGCAGCCCCACCCCCCAACCCCCAACCCCTACCCCCACACCCTTCCTTGGCCGAGGAGGGAGCACGAGAGAGAGAGAGAGAGAGAGAGAGAGAAAAAAAACCCGAGAAGACAGAGATAGAGAGAGGCGAGCGAGCGGAGAGAGAGAGTAGATAGAGAGATCGAGAGAGGAGCCGAGAGAGGAGTAGGAGATAGAGAACATAAAACGAAGAGGTCAGAGAAGAATATGCGAGAAGACCAGAGTAGA
>JADBJO010010191.1:0-12500 GCA_016801955.1 Conus betulinus
GGGGGGAGGTTCTGCATTATTTCTCCTTGGCCTGCAGAAGACACCAGAATGGAAATACTTGGAACACACTATGAACTGCTGTCAGAAAGTAGTTGGGTGAAAACCGTATGATGTTTATTGACTGGTTTTACCTCTTTACTACACGGTGCTCACTGCGATAGGAGTGTACATGCATCTTTTTAAAACGCGAAGAAGCTCCCTGGTGCATTCCATGTCATGTTCCACTCACAGTGAAACACGTTCTTTTAGAGTGTTGGGACTTGCACGATGTGAGACATAAAACACTTTACAGCCGAATCCATGAAAACCCTGTTCAGAGGTGTCCCACCTGTCGTGATCTTTGAGTTTCTGAAAGAGATCAACATTTGTCATCTGATCTAGGATTTTTACGAGAAAAAAGATTTTTTTTTTTTAACGAAGTTTCTGGTACGCTTTTAGAAGATGTATATTTTAAAGAGATGTGTGAAAGTTTGTTTGTTTGTTGTTGTGTTTTTTTTTACTTGTGAGTTGATTTTAACGTGGTGACAGCCCTGGTATGGCCCTTGGCGGTCGGTTGGGCTATAAAAGCAACATTATCTTCCCTTACCCCACCTGCGCAGTTCCAAACTACAGCAAGTTAGCAGTGGATGATATTATCCTGCGCTGAATTATAATTTCACACCATTGCATTTCCATTTTTTTTTTTTTTAATGTCTGTTCGGTTCTGCCTGTCTTGTTTTTTTTTTCCTGTCTCAAGTTCTTCCCACCCTTCATCTCTCTCTGTCTCTGTGTCTGTCTCTGTGTATGTCTGTTTTCTGTTTCTTTTGTCTATCTATATCTATCTATCTATCTATCTATCTATCTATCTATCTGTCTCTGTCTCTGTCCGTCTGTGTGTCTTTCTGTTGTCTATGTGTCTGCGTATCTGTTTATCAAATCATCTGTCTGTACATTTTTTAAACTTGTCTACATGTGTGTTACTGTGTGTCTGTCTCTCTGTCTGTGTCTGTCCGTATGCCTATCTGTCTCTCTGTCTCTGTCTGTATGTCTCTCTCTGTATCAACATATCTATCTGTATCTTCTATCTATCTGTTCCGATATATCTACAGATATATCTCCCTGTTTGTCAGTCTGTATCTATCTATTATCTGCCTGTCTGTCTGTCTCCCACCCCCTCCTCTGTCTCTCTCCCTCCCTGCTCCTGCTCACCTCTCTCTCTCTCTCTCTCTCTCTCTCTCTCTCTCTCTCTGTCTCTCTCTCATTCAAGACAACTTTACTCATATTGTATGTATTCAAAGTCTGTCTGACCTTGGAACTATGATTATTATATACTATACGTGCTTCGCCGCAGACACATGCGTGTACTGCTGTTGCCCCTCCCCTCACCCCCCGCCCCCCCCCCCCCCTCCCATCCCCCCACTCCCCTAAAACTACAACACGATGAATGGGCGGGTGGCATTTCCAGGCTGACGGGAGGAAGACAAGGAAGACGACTCCGTACATTCACGGTGTCTTCCAGTTATCGGACTTTTACCACCTCGGCGTCAAGGTTCAGAGCTCCCCCAAGAAAGTCGTTCAAAAGGGGTATCGGGGTGACCCCTCCCAAAACAGATAGACCGGGGTAAGGAGAGGGAAGTGGGGGTGGAGGGGGGGGGGGGGGGGGCGGGGGGAAGGGAGAGAAGAGCAGAAGGGACATGAGGAGGGAGGGAGGGAGAAGAGGCAGGGAGGGAGGAGAGGCAGAGGAAAGAGAGTGTGGGATTGATGGGATGGGGGGGGGGGGGGGGGGGGGGGGGGGGGGTAGGGGGGGCAATGAAAAGTTCATCATTTTACTGTCCAAGGTTCTCCGTTCCGAAAGTCGTGCGAGAAGGAGTATAGTTTTACCACCCCCACCCCCCCCCCACCCCCACCCCGAGGAAGGAGGAAAAGGGATGGTGAGGGAAGGGTGGATGGGAGAGAGAGAGAGAGAGAGAGAGAGAGAGAGGGAGAGAGAGAGGAGAGGAGTGAGAGAGAGGAGAGAGAGAGATTGAATGTGGTGGTGGTGGTAGTATGTGTGTGGCGTGGGGGGGGGGGGGGGGGGAGGGTGGCGATCAATCTCAGTCATTTCTTTTGGTCAAAACAAGCTGTTAGCTTCCGGAAGTCGTTGTGAGCGGTTGCCGTGTTGTTGCCCACATAACAGAGGAAGGCAGCAGAGAGAGAGAGAGAGAGCAGGAAGGGCGAGGGAAAAGGAGAGAGGAAGAGAGAGAGAGAGGAGGGAGGGAGGGGGTGGGGGTGGCGGTGGTGGAGATGGTGCTTATGATCAAAGGTCCGAGGTTTGCTCTCTAAAAAGGGTTCCCAGCTTCCGAAAGTGATTGAAACACACACACACACACACACACACACAAACACACACACACACAAAAATTATACATACATATATATATATATATATATATACTATATATATCTACACTCGCTCTCTCTCTACTCTCTCTCTCTCTCTCTCTCTCTCTCTCTCTCTCTCTGCCTGCCTCTCTCATCGTCTCTCTGCTCTGCTCTCTCTCTCTCTCTCTCTCTCTCTCTCTCTCTCTCTCTAGCGCGCGCTACTGTTTTTTTTTTTTTTTTCCCAAGGCGCGTGTCGCTTTGATATTCAGTGGGTATTGCATTCAGCGGGCCTCGTCTTTCCAAGGGGAGAGCATAATTTCCTTTGGGGCGAAGGGAGAGAAAGCAGGAGGTCGTTCTGGGGGCGAGACGACTTTCTTTGAGCAGAAAGCGGGTACGGTGCGCGCGATCTTCGAGGGAAATGTGACTCGCGACCTGTGGTCGCGGATGTAGAATGGAGGGGGGAGGGAGGGGGGGAGGAGAAGGGGGAGTAGACGATCTTTCAGAAAAGAGAGGAGAATCGGGGGGGGGGGGGGGGGGGGAGGGAGGGGGGTGAAAGGGAAGAGGAGGGGGAAAGAGAGAGAGATAGAGTCCATCGCCAGTGGATGTTAGACGGCAGCATTACGCCATTATGTTCAGTCGGCTAGGCAAGCCACCGAGGTGGAAACAAAGCTGCTGGCTCAAAACAGCGCAGCACCCCCTCCCTCCCTGCTGTTACCTCCACCTCCTCCTCTTCCACCTCTGCTCTTTCCACAGGAAAAACCGTATATACCACGGTGGCCTTGTATTGGTTTGGGGGTCTCTGACTTATGAGAGAGAGAGAGAAGAGAGGACAGAGGAGAGAGAGGATTGAGGAGAGAGAGAGAGAGGGAAGAGAGAGAGGAAGGGAGAGGAGAGAGAGGAGAGAGGAGAGAGGAGAGAGAGAGAAGAGGGGGAGAGAGAGAGAGGAGGGCGAGAGACAGAGAGAGGGAGGGGAGAAGAGAGAGAGATGAAGAGAGAGAGAGAGAGAGAGAGAGAGAGAGAGAGAGAGAGAGGGGAGAGAGAGAGAGAAGAGGAGAGAGAGAGAGGAAGAGAGAGAGAGAGAGTAAAGAGAGGAGAGAGGGAGAGAGAGAAGAGAGAGAGAGGAGCGTATGGGAGGGGTAGTAAACTAAGGGGTGATGGAAACGGGAAGGAGGAATGGGTCTGATATGAGAACGTAGATCCAGAGGAAGAGGAGGACAAGTGCCTTTGCCTTTAGGAAGAGGAGGACAAGTGCCTTTGCCTTTCATGGCATATGGCATATATTGAAGTCATTCGCCGCTTCCTGTCAGACACACGATGAGCGTCTTCGCCTTTCGCTGGTCAGAGTTTCATTGCGTATATTGAAGTCATTCCCCGCGTCTTGTCGGAGACAGGTCGAGCATCTTCTGCCTTTCGTTGTTCAGGGTCCCATTGCATGTATTGAAGTCACCCGCCGCTTCCTGTCAGAGACAGGGGTGAGCATCTTCCGCCTCTCGTCCGTCAAGAGTTCCCTTTGCTAGTGTTGAAGTCATTCTGACCTGATTGTGGAATTAATCTTAGCTAGTCACAAAAGTACGTTGTCTGCGACTTTCATTTGGCAGTGAACTCTCACGTGGAGCCGTTCCAGCAGCTGTGTTGTTAGGGGGCATGTATACCGGTCAT
Source organism: Conus betulinus (assembly GCA_016801955.1). NCBI lineage: Eukaryota > Metazoa > Mollusca > Gastropoda > Neogastropoda > Conidae > Conus > Conus betulinus. The sequence continues at coordinate 4,000 of JADBJO010010191.1, forward strand.
GCCGTGTGGAGCTTCAGGAAGTTTGAACAGTCTGTGTCAGATTAATCTGTGCCACTTGGAGGACTGGAGTTTCTGGCGATTTTTTTTTTTTTTTAGAAAAATTTTAAAGGTACTTGAAACTATTTCCGCCAGATAACGTGGACAAACGAATTACGGGACCAAATGCGACGCGTTTCGACCTGTTAGGTCTTCATCAGGCAAGATAAACTACATACATTCACGACAGCGAAAACGAAGAACGAGCGATCACTTGTCTTGTCAAATTAGGCGCAAGATTGAAGATTGGCGATGACATTTTGAAGATTGGGCGTTGACATTTTTTGTTTGGATACGGCATTGAAGAGGGGGGAAATGACTTGTATATAACAATAACAACAACAACAACGATGATAATAATGATAATTCTAATACTGCTGATGATAATAATGAAAAGCAACTTTCCATTTAGCTCTTAAATGCTACATTTATCTTGCATCTAATGAAAACGAGGCGGATTGTATACACAGACACGGAACGACGTTGAATCATAGACTAGGTTTTGGAATCTCTGTCTGTCTGTCTGTCTGTCTGTCTGTCTGTCTGTCTCTCTCTCTCTCTCTCTCTCTCTCTCTCTCTCAGTTATATCAGGCTCTCATGTAAATTTACAGCCACCCATGCACCAACCCCAACACTGCTAACACACACACACATATACACACATATACACACACACTCGCGCGCGTTCTCGCACGCACGCTCCCCCCCCCCCCCCCCCCCCCCCCCCCCCCAATCCACCTACGTGCGCACGATACATGCACGCACAGAAACTTTTCTAACGCCCCCCTCTCCCCCCCTTCCTCCATTGCCACCCCACCCCCCTCTCCACTTCCTTTCCTTCCTGCTTCACTCCCCCCTCCCCCCTCCAACCCCCTCCCCTCTCACAGAGCACATGTGTGTTTTCTTTCCCGTCTGGTTCGTTGCATTTAATAACACTCCGGGTTCCAGAGAGATAGAGAGAAAATAGACTGCACTTAATTTCTCAGAACCTAGTCAGTGAGAGAGAGAGAAAAAAAAAACTAAGAAGAAAGAAAAGGGGAGGAAAAGAAAATAGGCTTTTTTTTCAGAAAGAAGGTAAAATAAAGACAGGCACAGAATTTATTGCAGGGGGGGGGGGGGGGGGGGGGGGGGGGGGCAGGGCAGGAAATTGTTGTGACAGAATGGGAATCTTGCAAAACGCTGTCGGAGTTTCGCCTTTCTATTTTTGTCGTGAGATCGTATTTCAGAAGTGTGTTTTGTGGGTCTTCTTCTTCTTCTCCTCTCCCCTCATCGTCTGATGGCAGAAATACAGAATGACCACAATTAATTCTCAAGACTGTCTCTTTGAGGCGATTATCTCTTTAAAAACCTATGGAGAGATGGCCATTACTTTCTGGGCTGTTTACCTGAGGTATCTGTACTTGAGGTATATGTTCTTTATCTTTTGGAGAGAAGACTATTGTTTTTTTTTTCTTTCTTTATAGCACTTGAAGTTTCTTTGTTATACAGAGAGAAGACTATTGGTTTGAACATTTGACTTGAGGTGTGCGGGTTTTTTCCCCCTCCTAAAGGCAAGGGACTGTTTATATTTTAACTCTTCATTTTAGGTATGTTTTACTTTCACCTCAACATAAAGGACGATTACATTTTTTTTAAACGTTTACTGGAAGCGGACATTTCTTTCTGCTGAACAAAGAAGAATGTTCCATTCGTTTCGCCTTGTTTGAGGGTTAATTTCTTGTTCTTTAACGTAGTAAGAGTATCACACGTGTCGCCTGTTGCGTGAGGTGTGATCTCTGTGGCATTTGTGGCACATTGCTCTCACACATAGAGGACTGTTGCACTTTTGTGGCACTTGGCTCCATTCTTACATGCACTTTCTCTTAGTCCTAGAGATGGAAGACTGTCATACATTAGTATGACAGTATTCGATGTGTACGATTTCACTATGCTGTCGATAGAGAAGACTGAATTCACATTTTGTTGCTTTAATGGAGACAGAGAGAGAGAGAGAGAGAGAGAGAGAGAGAGAGAGAGAGAGAGAGAGAGAGAGAGAGACAGACAGACAGACAGACAGACAGACAGACAGACAGACAGCAGACAGACAGACAGACAGACAGAGAAGAGGAGGAAGAAGAAGAGATGATGAAGATGATGATGAAAACGACGACGAAGAAAAAGAACAAGAAGAAGAACAACAACTACAACAACACAGCAAACAACAACAGCAGCAAATAGAAAAAAGAAAAGAAGAAAAAAAAAGAGAGAAAGCGAAAGACAGAAAGGGATACAGGGCAAAGATAGATCAAATGAAAGAGTAAAAGAAAATGAAAGATGAAAAAGAAGAGAGAGAGAGAGAGAGAGAGAGAGAGAGAGAGGAGAGAGAGAGAGAGAGAGTAATGAACAGAGAAAGAGAACGAAAGGAAGAGACAAAAAGGGAGAAATGAAAAAGGTAAGTAAGTAAGAAAGAAAAAGAGAACAGAAAGGAAAACAAACGAAACAGAGAACGAAAAGAAATGATGACAAAGAATGACAAAGACAAACACACTCGTCAAAACAGACAGGACAAAATAAAAAGGAAACTCACACGGCCCCTATTCTGTGTGTGTGTGTGTGTGTGTGTGTGGGGGGGGGTTATCAATGGAAAGACAAACAACTCAGCCCCCACCGCTCTACCCTGACACCCAGCCACCCACCCTCCTCCTCAATTATCATCCCACCCCTTCACTCGTTTACCCCCCACCCCCCTCCCGATCTTCATAGCCCCCTTTCTACCTCGTCTCTTCACCGTAGTATCAATGGACACGAGCGATACCTCGCTAGATCAAACCGTTGGCTCTCATGTCAACAGTGGTGCCGCATTTCCAAAGGACCCAACCGCAATGCAAATACACGTACGTATACATTCATACGTAAATACAGCTCCCTACCCGCCCGCCGACGGAACAAAGAAAGTGAACGGTTGGTCGGAAGGAAAAGAGTTATGACCCTTTGCTGTGACTGGTTCGAAAACACACACACACACACACACACACACACGTCCCCGCGCTGACACACACACACACACACACACACATACACACACACGTCCCCACGCGCTCAGACACACGCGCGCGCGCACACACACACACACACACACACACACACACACACACACACACACACACACACACACACACACACACACACACACACACACACACACACACACACGTATATTTGTGCTCATTAACACATACATAAAGTACCTCGTGGCTTTGCTGTGAAAGTATAGGTTCTCCGTGTGAATGTTTGGGGAAGGAACTGGAGATTGAAGTTTGTTATTTATCAGAGAATATGCGCGCGCGCACGCGCGCGCGCGCGCGCGCGCGCGTGTGTGTGTGTGTGTGTGTGTGTTTGGAGGGGTTGGCATCTGGAACTGAGGAGCGAATAAACCATTGCCGCAGATGTCTGGAAAACTCTGGACTTTTTGGGGGGACTGCAGATTTTCAGAACCATCATGTAGGCCTTTACTGTAAATGTCTTGAAACGGTGGGTCGCTTATGTTAACGTTTTGGGAATGATGCAAGTCTTTCAGGAATGTTTAACTGGGGAAAAAAATCAGAATATAGATATATCTGTGAATGTCAGCTGGGGGGAAGAAAGTTTATTTCTATGTGAACGTCTGCACGGAACACATTTGGTTTTCTTAATAGAAAAAAAAAGGGAATCTTTGATGCACAAGATAGGGGGGAAAATGTACATTTTAAAACGAACATGATTACTGCTGTTTCAATAATCATCACACAGTTTTCTTTCAAACAGTCGGCACGTTTCTTTAGATGATGGGAAAAAAAAAAAAAAAGACATTATGATATTAAAGAAGCTCTACATCTGACCTATGGTTCAGCATATTGTGTCAGCTTCTCTATCAATTGCTTTTCCGCAGTGAGAGAAAGTCCCACCAAGAAAAAAAAAATGTGTATTCATTCCTTTCCCAGTGAGACAAAAGTACAAGACATCGTGCACGTTTAAGAACGCCGAATACGACGTCTTGCACGGAAAACAAAATCTTCCAAAAGCGGTCATTGTTTTTTTTTACCTCGGAAAATGTATGTCCAAAAGCATTGCAAAATATTTCGTCAAACTGCGATCATAATGTTGATATGTACAGGAATTCATGTGTGGAAGACGTTTTTGGCTGTAAACGCCGTTTGATGCAATATTGACAAAAAAGCGTTGCTCGAGTCGTAATTTCTTCCACCATCCCATCCACCCTTGCCCCCACTAGCTTCCTGTTCCTCAGTCATGCGTGCGTATAGTGCGACTGCCTAGGGAGCTGCATGCATTGTTGTTGGTTGGTTGGTTGGCTGGTTGTTTTCTTTCTCAGTGGGACTATGAGTTGTATGCACATTGTTTACTTTACCTTTGTTTGTTGTTTGGTTGGTTGCTAGTTGTTTTCTTGTCAGTGGGGACTATAAGATGAGTTCCTTGCACATTGTTTACTATACCTTTGTTTGTTGTTGTTTGGCTAGTAGTTTTCTTTTTAGTGTGACTATAAGATAAGTTCCTTGCACATTGTTTACTAGTACCTTTGTTGGCACATGGTTGGCTGTTTGGTTGGTGGTTGTTTTCTTTTCAGTGTGACTATAAGATGAGTTCCTTGCACATTGTGTACTTTACCTTCGTTGTGGTTGGTTGGCTAATAGTTTTCTTTGGTTGACTGTAAGATGGTTGTTTCTTTTTAGTGGGACTGCATACTGATCTGCATGCGCATTATTCACCTTCGGGGTGGTTGGTTGGTTTTACCCTTTTTTCAGTTTCATTGCGTATAAGCTGCATTCGCTTTGTTTACTTTACTTTTTCTTTGTTTTCTGTTTGTTTTTGGTGTGCTTACATACTGAGCTGCGTTCATTTTGTTTACTTGTACCTTTTTGTTGCTGTGTTTGTGTTTTTGTTTTTTTCTCCAAAATATCCCTTCATTTCAATTTCATCCGATTTTTCTTGTTTGTGTGTGTGTGTTTTGTGTGTGTGTGTGTGTGTGTGTGTGTGTGTGTGTGTGTGTGCGGGATATCACGAATGTATTAACACAGGTTAATACATGTTAACACAGGTTAAAAGAATCTGAGTGAAAGATGAAAGCATTTTAACTCTATCCGACAGCTGATCCTTCGCGTCGAGCTTGTTTTGAACCAAGAACAAAAGCGTTGATTTGTTCAAGGATTTTTTTGGGGGGGGGGGGGGGGGGGGGGGGGGGGGGGGGGGGGGGGGATGGGGGACTTGGGGAAGGTAACATGGAGTTATGTCACGGATCTTCAAAACACAAAACGCCAAGCTGTGTAACAAACAGACGGACGTGGACGCCTTAAGAAGCTGGCACAGTTGTTCTGTGAGAGAGAGAGAGAGAGAGAGAGAGAGAGAGAGAGAGAGAGAGAGAGAGAGAGAGAGAGAGAGAGAGAGAGAGAGAGTAAGTAGCATTGGTACCCACGACCTGTCAGGTACCTGAGCTATGGATATACACAGCTCCACTGTCTCGGGACCACCTCGAATCGAGTAAGAAATCTGTATTTTTTAGCACGGTACCAGTTTGTTCATGGAAGCTAAGAGAAAAACGTCGGTTTATATGCCGTGAATGATATCTGTCAGGATCCGAAATCAGTTTTAAAAAAGAAAAAAAAAGAAAGAAAGCAAGCAAGAAAGAAAGAAAAAAACTAGCATCAGGTTGAAATGAAAGTGAGATACGTCACCCGGGTGTTTTCTATCAGTTCTGATGGAGGGGTTGCTAAGTATAGGAACCTCGCGTTTTTGTCCCTGCCGGTGGCTCTTTCACATCAGATGGTCGTTTGCATATATTGTCACCTGCATGATGTATCTCTGTCAGACAAGCACTTGGGCAATGTTCACAGCATTTGGAGGTCAACATCCTAATATCAGAGAGAGAGAGAGAGAGAGAGAGAGAGAGAGAGAGAGAGAGAGAGAGAGAGAGAGAGAGAGAGAGAACTCTTTACTGTTCAGTCTTTAGTCTTAAATCTGTTTCATTACCTTTATTGTAGAGATGTTGTGGAACTGTTTTATGTGCTCTGTATTCTGGAGCTGTTTCATTCAGTCCGTATCATACAGCTTTTTTTTTTTTTTTTTTTTAATATATTACGAAGTCTGTAATACTTTTGAGCTGGTTAGTATGTCTTCATTACAAGGCTATTTCATTAAGTCCTTTTTTTTCTTCTTGAGCTCCCCCCCCCCATCATCAGGCTGTAATCTGGAAGAGTTTAGTTAAACCTCTTCTCTAGATCTGTGTTGTCAAGGGTGTGTTATTCTACTGTTGTTTTATTTAGTCTTTATTCAAGAATTGTTTTATCTTGTGTATATTCTAGAATTTTATTAATTTTCTGAAGCTTTTTTTTTTTTTTTTGAATCGAAGTCTGTACTCCTGAGCTGTTTTTATCATTATACCTGTATCGTAGACTATTTCATAGTCTTTATAGTAGAGCTGCTTTTATTATGTCTTTTTTTTTTTCAAAGGGTGTGTTTTCTTCAATCAGTATTGTATGGTTATTTCTTTAAATCTGTTTTCAGTGCTGTTTTATTAATAAATCGTTATTCCAAAGCTTCGTTTTTTTTTGAATTAAGTCTGCTTTGTAGCGTTGTTGTATTGTCTGTTTTGCAGAGCTTCACTTTCTTCATATTTGTAATCAACCTTTTATTCTAAATCTGTTTTTGTAAGTCTGTATTGTAGAGCTACTTCATCAAGTCTTGTTGTGTCGATACTTTACCGAAGTCGTTATTGTAAACATGTTTTGTTAAATCTGTTTAGTAAAGGTGACCCCCGAATCCGCATTGAACACCTGATTACGTCATCAAGTCTATATTCAAGAACCGTTTTGCTGAATTTTTTCGAGACCGAATCGAAATCGTTTTAAAAAGCCACGTGATATGTTTTCTCCAAGTTTTGAGGAGACAGCCTGCTGCCAATGGAGTAGGGGGGGGGGGGGGGGGGGGGGGGGGGGGGGGTCAGGAGGACTTGGGAGGGAGGGTGGAGGGGGTGACGGGGCAAAAGAGGTGGGTGGTGGCGATGGATGCTGGGGGGGGGGGGGGGGGGGGGGAGAAGGATTTCTTTCCAGTGATTGTCTATCGCTCTCAGTTTCGGCCACCCAGCCGACGGGTCGAGCCAGTACGGAAAGCCGGGCGCCACGATCGACATTTGAATAGTTATCTGTTTTTACAGGTCGGTGCCACGAGTTTTGTCGAGTGTCTGGTGGTGTGTTTTTTGTTGTGGTTCTCTCAATCCCCTTTCTTCTCCCTCCCCCCAGCTCTTCTGTTATTCCTCTCACTTGAATCTTTTTTTTTCCTTTCCTTTTCTTTTGTGTACTTTTCTTTTGTTTGTCTTTTTCTTTCTTTTCATCCTTTCTTAGCTTTTCAGTTGTCCTAACTTTGTCTCCCCTGACACCTTTTCCTTCTTTTTCTTTCCTTTTTTCCCCCTTTGTCGTAAGTTTCCATTCTTTCTGTTTTGTATTCTTTCCTTCCTTTCTTGTCATTTATTTTTACTTCATTCCTTCTTTCATTTTCTTTCATCCTCTTTTTTTTTTCTTTTCTTTCTCTCTCTCTCTCTCTCTCTCTCTCTCTCTCTCTCTCTTTTTTTTTAAAGTTTCCATTCTTTCTGTTTTGTATCTTTTCTTCCTTTCTTGTCTTTATTTTTTACTTCATTCCTTCTTTCATTTTATTTTATCCTTCTTTTTTTCTCTATCTTTGGTTCAGTCTTTTTGTCTTAAGCTCCGGTGTTCATTCTTTTTCAAGTTCATTCTCTTTCCAACTTGTTCCTCTTTCTCCTCCGGTTTTCTCTTGAGGACAGCTTCACCACCATCACCACCATCACCACCATCGCCACCCATGTCCCCCACCTAATTCCAAAACCCACTTGGGTGCGTCCTCCTTCCCTCCTCTCCCACCTTCTGTCTGTCTGTCAGTCTGTCTGTCTGTCTGTTTTTGTCTCTCAATATCTCTCTCCCTCTCTCTCTCTCTCTCTCTCTCTCTCTCTCTCTCTCTGTGTCTCTCTGTCCGTTTTCATTATCTTGAATGTTGTTTGTATTATCTTGAATGTCGTCAGTCTTGCCTGAAGAAGACCAAACATGTCGAAACGCGTTGTGTTTGTTTTGTATTTTTTTGTATTCTTTAGTTCGGCCGCGCAGTAGTTCCGTCTCTGCTCTTGTTTCAACTTTCGCCAACCGTCACCCTACCTTGAAACCGCCACCCTATTTCTTCCTAATCGTGGGTTCAACTCCCCAACCCACCCCCATACCTCTTCCCCTTCTTACACACCCACTCCACCCACTCCCTCCTACCCTCCCTCCTGCCCCGGGTCTCGTGTCTGCGATCATAAACACAGCGGGGTGGAATGCATTAAAACTCCCCGTCCTTTCCTTTGAAGAAAACTGACCCGGCAAGTTAGTGAACAGCCAGCAGACGGCGCGTCGTGTCCTATTTCTTCATTCATGCGTTCATTCATTCTT
>JADBJO010010191.1:17500-20000 GCA_016801955.1 Conus betulinus
CACCTCGAATCCCAACGTCACTTTCACGTTGAAACGAGTATGATCAAAGATTTGTTTCCTCATATTTCTCAGCTTACATTCATATCATGTAACATTTACATTGAATCCTATGATTCCATCAGCATTAGTCTAAGCCAGTAGCGAATACACTTTACAGCAGAGTTTATATATGTGAAATGGATAGTGTGTCCACCATAAACCAGGTTTTCCGATCTTCGTCTGTCTACTTGACATTTCTTTCAAGAAAATAAATGGGCCTGATTCACAGTCGACAAAGGCATTATTCAAGCGCCTCAGTTCAGAACCATCAATCAATTTTTGTGAATAAGTAAAACGAGTTGTTATTTAACATTTACAAACCTTTTTTTTTCCAAAAAATGAAGCGTTTTGTCCTCCTCTTGCATGGTCCTTGCATGCGGCAGTAAGGCTGAAGCGCGTTGAGAATTCCAAAACATTCATAGGCATAAACTTTAGGCATCGTAACGCATTGTATAACATTTTTTTTCTCTTACACTCAAATGATTCGTTTATGAAGAGAAAAGATCGGGGCGGCACGCATCACCTTGTCTTCATCCCCATGTGCAGGCAATGAACTCAGTCAACTTAGAGGCCAAACTGAACTCCAGTTTTATCATGATTTTACGTACTTTTAAAGCGTAAGTATAATTTACCTGGAAAACGTTATAGAATTGTTAGAGAAGATTTCGTTTAAACATATCAAAAGCATTTTCAAAATCGTTAAATAATGCAACATAAAATCTTTTATTGTAATAAAATTGTTTCAAAGAGTTAGCAACAAAAACATGTGAGCATCAATTCTCAAACCCAGCTTTAAAATCGCACGTGATATTATTTCCTTTCCACCCATTCTTGTAATCCCACTGATCTGTTATTTGTCACCATATCAACTAATTAACTGCTTGCATCATTCAAAGAAATCCCTGTATGATTGGTCGGATTACTGATATCGCTTTTCCAAAAAGTAGGTTGAATAACAGATTCACACAATTGTCAGGGAACACACCATAATGAAAAAAAAAAGTTTATTGAACAGTGTTAGGAAAAATATTGACAACCTTCTCATTTGAATTCTTGAGTAACTCGCCCATAATGCCGTCGCGACCGGCTGCTTTGTAGGTTTTTTTTTTTTTTTTAATCTCCGACTGGAACACCCTTTAATGTGTTATCAGCATTCGAATGGAACAAGGCTTTATTATATGGAAACAAGCATTAACTGTAATTTTCATTTCTAGGTTATATTCTTTTTCAAAATCAAATTTATCTAGTAAAACTTTGTGGAACTGTTTCCTCTTCTGCTTTCATGAATTATATACCCGCGTCCGGCAGTGACATACTCATTTATCTTGTCAGTTAATAATTTAATGTTCTTTTCAAAATTTTACTGAACGACGAATAGTCATGACACTCTTTCTGAGTTTCATGAATTACACCAGTCACATAACATCCTTCTTCTTAAATGATACCGTTTTTCCTCGGTGTATTCAGCATTTTCTCTTCTACCTTATTACATAATTTACGAGCGGCTTGAAAGTGAAGATCAATGAAATCAATGGCAAAATCAGATTGGACGTGTATTTCTTAGCAGCACAAAATAATGGTAGATAAATCAGCACACTTCTCGTCCCACGCACTTTATGTGAAGCCCAATTCTCTTCTCGCGTACTGGTATCAGGTGAATGATGCTTTTGGAAAACATTAAATGCTGTCACTGGCAAACGATGTAAGTCAGTGCATTGAGAGAGAGAGAGAGAGAGAGAGAGAGGGGGAGAGAGAGAGAGAGAGAGAGAGAGAGAGAGAGAGAGAGAGGGTTGTTGCAAGGTGCACGGTTATTCCATCCAGGACTTCAAGTGCTCGTCAGCAGACACGGTTACGCATACATCCGCATGGGAATCTACATGTTTTGCATACATTTCCCTTTGGAGTGCAACGCATATGTAACATAACAACAACAACAACGACATTAACAACAGCAAACCCACCTTACGTCGGATCATACGATCGTATCACGGTTTTCTGTCTCTGCAAAATACAAACCTGCCTACCTGATGTATAACATACAGTATTGATACCAGAAGTGAACAGTTTTCCTCTCATTTGCTCATTACGCCTGAGAGAGGGAGGGAGAGAGGAGACGAGAGAGAGAGAGAGAGAGAGAGAGAGAGGAGAGAGAGAGAAGAGAGAGAGAGTCGGACAGAGAGAGAGAGTCGGACAGACAGACAGACAGACAGAGAGAGAATCGGACAGAGAGAGAGAGAGAGAGAGAGGGAAGAGAGAGAGAGAGAGAGAGTTAATGGCTTTTTTTTTAACCTTCAGATGAAAGATGACGCGCTAGTATGTCACTCTCACTTTGTATGCAAAACTGACAACACTGAAGGCGCAAAACGGAGAGAGAGAGAGAGAGAGAGAGGAGAGAGAGAGAGAGAGAGAGGAGGGAGGTTGGCGAAGGGGGGGGGGGGGGGGGGGGGTGAGGACACTTTAC
>JADBJO010010191.1:47500-55000 GCA_016801955.1 Conus betulinus
TCGTCCAGACGTGGCTTGTTACTTGCAGGGGTGACCGGGACTCCGACAAAAACGGAGTCGTTGGACAGCGAGGCGAGACATTGATCCTCGCCCCTCTTCATCTTTGCTGTGATCGTTCGTATCAACAGAAGGCTCTACCTTTGGACGCAGTGAATTAAAGCTATGACCTTCGCCGAGGAGACAGGTTGTCACTGGCGTCTGTTGTTCGGTTTGTGTAATCTGTCTGCAGGATTGCACACACAAGAAGTACAGAATCGATGGGAGAGAACCCTGGCGGGAAGCCTGACTGTGACCCAGGGATGAACTCACGCAAGTTTGAGGCCATGAAAGGACTGTAGCGGTTGCCCGACCGCTCGGGGCATGCGATTGCTTGCGTCGGGCATGTGATTATTGCCGTTACCTGCCCGCCGGGCAAGAGCAATTGGTTTTTTTTGTTTGTTTCTTTGTTTTTTTTTTTTAGTAGTCATCTTCTATGGAGAAATAAAAGTTGAACGTAATTTTTTGCCGAAATCAGTTTATCATCGCCAACAGCCGGAGATTTCGCTTCAAGAAACTGCTTATCACATCAGTGTCATTGCTGTGCTGTGCAAAATGACTGGCCGAGTCAGCAGGCACTGGCCAATCAGAATGAAGTACACTAAGTTTGTCTTAGTTTCGTCCACTCGCTGACTGACAAAACGACAAAATGGCAGACGATTAGAAAATGTATTTTTCTCTCTCTCTCTTCCCACTGGATACTGTATAGAATACAAACTATTGCCGATTGACGGGGCAGGTAGTTTGGTAGAAGGGGAGGTGGTGGAGGTGGTGGGGGGGGGGGGGGGGGGGGGGGGGGGGGGGCGTAAAGACTTCTGTCTACCTTCCTGTCAGAAAAACAAAATACTGTCCTACCATGAACGTAGATCCGGTCAGAGTACTGTAGATCCTATCCAGGATCCTTTGTTACCTTCACGCTTGCCTTCTGCGCTTTCTCGACTACGCTTCTGGCTGCCTCTGTATCTTTGTATGGGTTTCAGTAAAGGCGGAGTATCCATGGACGTAGGTCTGTTTTATGTGCTGGTACATGTAGCCCCCACAATCTGAATCATAAGGTATATCCTATGGTATCAGACTACTACGGAACAGTTCTTCACCTAAACTAACCTACTGTTCCGTATTATCTGGCTGAGGGGTGGTCAACTTGAACACGGGAGGCAAACCAGCCTTTGCTGTTCGACGTGCCATCAGTGTCTTACCCGGTTCAGGACGAAGTTTTGATTCACGTTATGAAAACACTTCTTTCATTTCTCCCATAGAACTACCAACACACTTGGGGCTGTTGTTCTCCTTCCTTGGCCTGTCGGTCAGCTTCCTCATTGCCCTGTATGTTGGCATAACTAGCCTGGATGTTGCATCATTGCCCTGTAGCTTGCATCATTGCCCTGGATGTTACATAATTAGCCTTGATGTTGCGACATTACCCTGGATGTTGCATAATTAGCCTGGATGTTGCATGATTACCCAGGATGTTGCATCATTACACTGGATGTTGCATCATTACCCTGGATGTTGCATAATTAGCCTGGATATCACATCATTACCCTGGATGTTGCATCATTACCCTGTAGGCTGCATAATTAGCCTGGATGTCACATCATTACCCTGGATGTTGCATCATTACCCTGTCGGTTGCATAATTAGCCTGGATGCCACATCATTACCCTGGATGTTGCATCATTACCCTGAATGTTGCATCATACCCTGTAGGTAGCATCATTATCCTGGATGTTGCATCATTACCCTGGACGTTGCATCATTACCCTGGATGTCGCATCATTACCCTGGAGATCGCATTATTACCCTGGATGTCACATCAATACCCTGGAGATCGCATTATTACCCTGGATGTCACATCAATACCCTGGAGATCGCATTATTACCCTGGATGTCACATCAATACCCTGGAGATCGCATTATTACCCTGGATGTCACATCAATACCCTGGAGATCGCATTATTACCCTGGATGTCACATCAATACCCTGGAGATCGCATTATTACCCTGGATGTCACATCAATACCCTGGAGATCGCATTATTACCCTGGATGTCCCATCATTACCCTGGACGTTGCATCATTACCCTGGATGTCACATCATTACCCTGGAGATCGCATTATTACCCTGGATGTCACATCATTACCCTGGAGATCGCATTATTACCCTGGATGTCACATCAATACCCTGGACGTTGCGTCGAAGAGGAGGTGGATTTTGAGTGGAAAGAGGCGGAGCCACCGGCATGATTGTTCAGATTTACTTCGTTTTCATTCTGGTCTCTCTTTCCTAACCCAGCTAGTGCTCTAACTGTTATGCCTTATTAGCTGACCTCTTTGGCACAAAGACACTATCTTATCCATGTATGAGAGTGGTGTTAAGTTCGGTTGTAATAATCACGTGATCCTGCAATGCCACCCCCGTGCGTCTGGATGACCATAAAAAACGAACCCCAAAGAATCCGCCAGAGCGAACGTTCGGTTCTAGGTAAATGATGTATGGTCAACGTCGCTTCGACGAGCACGGTTTTCTCCAGTCTACAGGACGTCACTGTTTTCACCTTCACAATGCCAGCCATGCTAGTACAGCTGCTGAAGGACTGATCCTCTTCTTCTTCTTCCTCCTTCTCCTCTTCGTCTTCTTCATTCTCCTCCTCCTCCTCCTCCTTCTTCTTCTATGTGTCCGTCTGTCTCTCTCTGTCTCTGTCTCTCTTGCTTTCACTCTCTCTCTCTCTCCTCTCTTTCTTTCTTTCACTCGCTCTTCAACTTCTTCTTCTTCTCCTTCTTGCTGAAGAAGAAGAAGAAGAAGAAGAAGAAGAAGCCCTTATAATGTGTGGCGAAAGCTTGAATCTTAGGAAAATTGTCCCTGTGGGAAAAGTTTTTCTACTTACTTTCATCTTTGTTTTATACCAAAGTACCTGTTGACATTGTTTGGTGGTGGTGCGGTACGGGCTGAACCTGGTGTGTGTGTGTGTGTGTGTGTGTGTGTGTGTGTCTAAAACTATAATGGGGAGGAGGTGTGGGGGGGGGGGGGGGGGGTGGGGGTGGGGGGACTCGCATTTGGCTGACATCTACAAACATGCCGGCGATCGGTACTAACCAGTAGTGTCCCTTCCCTGGCAAAACGGGCCAGACACCTTCAAGAGTGCCGCTTTCCATCTGCGGAGCGGCGACAGCGTGGTCGGTAGAACCAGGTGGGTAGACGCAGGTGTCGTGCCTTTTTGTCAGCGTCACGTAGGCACACGGCAGACTAATAAGGTCAGGCCACGGTTCGCAGGCGGAACATGGAAGGCCCGCGGGTCAGGGGGCGCATAACTCCCATGTTTGGCGTTATATTATATTTCCCTGCCATTTATTTTTCTTTTCGTAGTGTGCTCGAATTAAAGTTTGTGTTCTGAATAAAAAAATAAAATCCGCGAGCTAGAAAATGGACGGGGGTTGGGAGGGAGGAGGAGGAGGAGGAGGTGTGTAAGGGAATGTTTTTCTTTCTTTCTTTCTCTTTCTTTCTTTCTTATTTTTTTTAAACTTCCAGGTTTCGTTCTGAAATTCAGACGCCTAGTTTTTACCTCTGCCGAGGTTGTCTCCATCATATCAGCGTTTGTTGTTTTGTTTATGTGCAAGGTCATGGAACACACACACACACACACACACACACAGTGAGAGAGAGAGAGAGAAGAGGAGAGAGAGACTGAGAGAGGGGGGGGGGGGGGGGGGGGGGGGGGGTAACCACACTCAAACCACCAGAACGACAAGGCATTAAGATGTAGGATCACCAGCGGAATAGCCCTGTTCTGGACAACGGGGAAAAAACAAAAAAAAATCAGTGGAAGGTAACGCCTTCCTTTCCATTGCAAATATACGGTTTCCTTTTCTCAGTCTATCGGACGAACAAACAGAAGTCGACAGCCAAATGTTTGATTTCAAGCGCACGCCAGCACAACGATCAGGATGTGGACTGTCCGCATTACAAGTAGCAACTCTTTCACACTCATGTTGTGATATTTGCTCTCTCTCTCTCTCTCTCTCTCTCTCTCTCTCTCTCTCTCTCTCTCTCCTCGAACTGCTGAGCCGATTGATGGCTCAGACTTAACTTTTGGCCGGCCCAAACAGCGGCATCCGTCCCATGAAAACGGCGGGGTCACTCTCGCTGAAAGCGAGCTTTCTCAAAACGGATGACTTCCCTTGCAGACGGCCGAACATCGTCAGTTGGACAAGCCCGACGGCTGACTCGATGAACTCGGCTTTGGCTGCCATAGATCAAGCTGGCACGTGAAGCCCGCCTCTGCGCGCGTGTCTCTAAGCAGGCGACACAAGACAAATGGTGATGGCAGGCAGCATGGCCGAGTGAGGAATATGCGGATAACTCCTAGCTGGACTGGTCCTAGGCTTTTACTTTTTATGGTGAACTGGAAAACAAACAAACAAGCAAACAAAAACAAAAAAATAAACAAGCAAAAGAGAGCGACACATGAGAAGGAAAAGCTTTTCTATCTTAAAAAAAAACAATTTTAAAAAAGGTAGGGTAACTCTTGCTTCCATAGTGCTTTCATCGTAGGAACAAGAATTACCCTACTTGTTTATTTTTCTTAAGTGTTTACTGTTCCCTCCCTCATCTAACGTTTTTTTCTAATCTCTCTTATCCCCCGGTCCTTAAGGACAATGGTTGTTGGTTTGTACAGAAGTGGAAGTGGATTACACACGGAAAGGATTTGAAGCAGAGACTGCGGTGGGTTGTTTTATTGTTTTATTCATTTCATCAATTCATTAATCTATTTATTTGTATTCTTAATTTCTTGTGGTGCTCTGGTTTAACGTCCACCTACCTCCCTCTCCCCCCCCCCCTCCCTCCCCAGTGAAGGCGCTATGGCGGAGAGGGATAAACATCCCAAGATAAGGAAACAAACGGGGGAAGGGGAGAGGGGGATGGAGGGGGGAGGAGTACGAGGGAGGGCGACAAGATCGAAGAGGTGTGGCAGCGAAAAAAAAAAAAAAAAAATAAATAAAAATTTTTTTAAAAAGCTAATTTTTCGTGTTTTTTATTGTTTCTTGGTGTGGTGGTGTGGTGGTGGCGATGTTGTCATTGATGTTGTTGTGTGTGTGTGGTGGTGATGGTGGCGATTGTTGTCATTGATGTTGTGTTGTGTGTTGGTGGTGATGGTGGCTATGTTTTCATTGATGTGTTGGTGGTGATGGTGGCGATGTTTTCATTGATGTTGAGGTGATGGTGGCGTGTTGTGTTGTTGGAGGTGATGGATGGTGGCGATGTTGTCATTGATGTTTGATGCGATGTTGTCATTGATGTTGTTGGTGGTGATGGTGGCGATGTTGTCATTGATGTTGTGTGTGTATGTGTGATGGTGCGTGTTGTCATGATGTGGTGATGGTGGCGATGTTGTCATTGATGTTGTGAGTGTTGGTGGTGATGGTGGCGATGTTGTCATTGATGTTGTTGGTGTTGGTGGTGATGGTGGCGATGTTGTCATTGATGTTGTTGGAGGTGATGGGTGCGATGTTGTCATTGATGTTGTTGGTTGTGATAGGTGTCGATGTTGTCATTGATGTTGTTGGTTGTGTGGTGTGGTGTTGTGATGATGATGTTGTGTTGGTGGTGATGGTGGCGATGTTGTCATTGATGTTGTGGTTGTGTTGGTGTGGCGATGATGTTGTCATTGATGTTGTGTGTGTTGGTGGGTGGTGGTGGACGGGTTGTGTTGGTGGCGATGTTGTCATTGATGTTGTGTGTGTGTTGGTGGTGATGGTGGTGCGATGTTGTCATTGATGTCGTTGTTGGTGATGGTGGCGATATTATCATTGATGTTGGTGGTGGTGATGGTGGCGATGTTGTTGTCATTGATGTTGTGTGTGTTGGTGGGTGATGGTGGCGATGTTGTCATTATGTTGTTGTTGTGTGGTGGTGATGGTGGCGATGTTGTCATTGATGTGTTGGTTGTGTGGTTGGTTGTGATGGTCGCGATGTTGTCATTGATGTTGGTTGTGATGGTGGCGATGTTGTCATTAATATTGTTGGCTGTGTTGTGGTGGTGGTGGTGGCGATGTTGTCTTTGATGTTGTTGGTTGTGGTGATGGTGGTGATGGTGGCGATGTTCTCTTTGATGTTGTTGGCTGTGTTGGTTGTGATGGTGGCGATGTTGTCATTGATATTGTTGGTTGTGTTGGTGGTGATGGTGGCGATGTTGTCTTTGATGTTGTTGGTTGTGATGGTGGCGATGTTGTCGCGCAGATGTTGTTAGTAGTGTTCGTGGTGATGGGTGGTGGCGATGTTGTCATTGATGTTGTTGGTTGTGTTCATAGTGATGGTGGTGGCGGTGTTGTCATTGATGTTGTTGGAGGTGATGGTGGCGGTGTTGTCATTGATGTTGTTGGCTGTGTTGGTGGGGATGGTGGCGATGTTGTCATTGATGTTGTTGGTTGTGCTGGTGGTGCTGTTTTTTGGCGGGGTGTCGGGAGCTAGCGGTGTGTTCGAGAGCTAGCGGTGTTCGAACCCTCAAGCTGACGCAGAGAGTGTGAGACGACTGGCGTTGTTCAATCTTTCCCTTCCCATCCCGCCTCTCTTCTCTCTTCGGCATGATCAGGCTTCCAGACCTACCGGCATCGCACGATTCGCCCGGTGACAGTGAACTTCCTCGCGCGCGCGAACGAAAATTGGCTCAGAGCGTGCGTTGTCGACCTGTACCGGTTGCTTCTGTCTCCCCCCCCCCCCCCCCCCCCCCCCCCCACTTCTTCCCTCAACATACTCTTCCCCCAGGTGGTTATTCCCCCCTTCCTCCCCCCCCCCCCCCCCCCCCCCTCCCCTTGAAGTCGCATCACTCGCATCGGATCTGCATGAATCAAGCCATGACTCTCGCTGTCCCTCTCTCAAGACGCACCGCCTTGTTAAACGGAAGTAAAGGAGATTGCGCCTACTTTGACTCATGTGTTTTGCCGTCGCCAGACTGATGCCGCCAGACTCATTCTTTACGTAGGGACACGCTTATAACTCACTTGCTTTATAATGATTATGATATATGTCTGTTGTGTTTGTTTTATTGCCGTCATCGGTGAAAGTGAAATTAATGAGAGAAAAAAAAAATTCGATGTCACACAAACAGACAAGCTGACACATTATTCCGACCTTAATGTTTGTGTGTGTGTGTGTGTGTGTGTGTGTGTGTGTGTGTGTGTGAGAGAGAGAGAGAGAGAGAGAGAGAGAGAGAGAGAGAGAGAGAGAGGCAGGCTGGCAGACAGACAGACAGACAGACAGACGGACAGACAGAGACAGAGATGGACGGACAGACACACACACATAGGTAAGATAAGGTAATGTTGCTTATAGCCCAGCCGACCGCAAAGGACCATATCAGGGCTGGCACCGCGTTGAAGTCAACTCCCAACACAGAGAGAGAGAAAGAGAAGAGAGAGAGAGAGAGAGAGAGAGAGAGAGGGGGCTGTCTTTCAAAGGGAGGTTATC
>JADBJO010010191.1:60000-62500 GCA_016801955.1 Conus betulinus
TTATCATTACCATCATTTCAGATGAGATGAGAGAGAGAGAGAGAGAAGAGAGAGAGAGAGAGAGAGAGAGAGAGAGAGGACAGACACACAGACACAGACAGAGAGAGCTTGTCTATGATTAGGTCTTTGCGAAGTGTGTGGTCGTGGGAACACAGACTTAAAGAAAGCCAGGGAGTGGGTAGGGTAGGGTAGGGGGAGTGGGGGATGGAAGGGGGGGGGGGGGGTTGGGGTGGGGGGGGGGGGGGGGGGGGGGGGGCGAGGGCCGGGGGCGAGAGGAGAGAGTCTGCAGAAGACGAAAGAAGACCGGGGTCAGGGGTTCAAGCCAGGCAGGCAGGTCGGTGCAGGACTCATCGCTGTACTGACTCTGAGGGCTGTAGTGTCATCGTTTGGGGGGACCTTCGGTCAGGTGTGGGTCGTGTGTGTGTGGGGTGGTGTTGTGTGGGGGTAGGTCGTGTGTGGGGTGTGTGTGTTGTGTGTGTGGTCTGTTGTGTGTGGGGTTGTATGGTGTGTGTGGTGTTGGTACGGTGTGGGGTGGTAGTGGTGTGTGTGTGTGTGTGGGTGTTGTAGGTGTGTGGTGTGTGTTTGTTGTGTGTGGTGGTGTGGTGTGTGGGGGTGGTTGGGGTGGCTTGGGGTGTGGTGTGTGGGTTGGTGTTGGCAGATGTCATGTGTGGGTGTGTATGTAGTGTGTGTGTGTTGGTGTGGGTGGGTGTGTGTGTACGTGGTGTGGTTGTTGTTGCTGTTGGTGTGGTGGTGGGTGGTGGTGGGTGGTGGGGTGTGTGTGTGTGTGATTGTGTGTGTGTGTGTGTGTGCTTGTGTGTGTGTGTGTGTGGTCCACCCTACAGTAGTGGCAGTGTGCCGCGAAACAGGGTAGTAGTGCAGTGTGAGCACGTGTGTGGTCCTGTTGCATAAATCATACGTTGATGTGTGCGATGTGATGTGGAATGTGAAACATACAGAATACTGCCAAGCATGATGGTGGTGATGCAAGACAAGGAGAGAGAGATGAGCGAGAGAGAGAGAGAGGATGAGGAGACACCGAGATGAGAGGAGAGAGCGAGGGCGAGGGGTGAGGGAGAGAGAGGACGAAGAGAGGAGGAGGACGTGCGGAGAGAGGTGAGACCGAGATGGGGGGGGAGGAATACTATAAATACAGTGGGTCTATCGCGTTACATAAAGTACGCGCAACGTTTGTGCGAGCTTTGCTTAAAGTCGTCCATAAAGAGAGTAAGAGAGAGAGAGAGAGAGCAAGAGCCAGGGAGAGAGAGAGGGAACAGAGACAGAAACAGAGACAGACAGACAGAGTGCAGGAGACACAGAGACGAGAGGATGGAAGGAAGGAGCGGAAGGGGAAGGATAAAGAGAGGGAGGTTACGGAGGGGAGGAAAAAAGTAGCGCAGGGGTGGGGAGGGGGGGGGGAAGGGGGGGGGAGGAAGAGGCTCACCGGTGAAAGATGAAGCCGAGAGGAAGAGACAGAAACAGAGACAGACAGACAGAGACAGAGTAGCCAGAGACAGAGACAGACAGACCGAGAGAGAGAGAGGAGAGATGGAAGGAAGGAGGAAGGAAGGAGAGAGGGTAGGTAGTGGTAGTGAGGGAGGGAAAAAGATAGGGGGAGGAGGGGAAAGAGGGCTCTCTGGAAAGAGAGAGAGAGAGAAGAGATGATGGGAGCGAGAAGAGATCGGGAGATGAGAGGACCGAGAGAGAGATGAAGAGGGGGGGTGAGGGGAATTGGTCACGGGTCAATGCCCAGGACTCCCCACCATCGTTGGAGAACCGCCGGTGTATCTTATATCGACTTCTTCCCTCCCCTCCTTTTTAGGACCCGCTCCCAAATGCCAAGAGCTATCAAATGGTGAACACTATAACCCCATGGGTCCACTCCTCGTCATCCCCCCACCTTCCCCCCCCCCTCCCCCACCCCCCCCCCCCCCCCCCCCCCCACCCCCCCCCCCCCCCCTCCTCCTCCTCCTCGGAAACAAGAAACAGTATGCAGACCAGTTCAAGTTGTGGATGGAAAAAAAAAAAGGACGGGGATAGCAGAGGATTGGAGACGAACGGAAATCTGGTCCATGTTTCCCCTTATATCTGGTCCATGTTCCCCGTCTACGTAAGTAACGTGTAAAATTCTTGGGCTTTTTGTTAAGATACAGTTTTTGTTTTTTTTGTTTGTTTGTTTGTTGTTTTTTGTTAAATATAAATCTTTAATGTTTTCCTCTAAAAAAAAACAAGAAAAAGGAAAGAAAGGAAAGATATTGGGGTAAAATGTTGTGTGTGGTGGTGGGTGTGTGTGTGTGTTTAGTCAGTACAACTTTGAGTTAATCCTGACAATAAATGGTTTCCAGTCCAGTCAGTCAGTGTGTGTGTGTGTGGGTTTTGTGTGTGTGGTGTAAATTTGTGTGTGGTTGCTTTTTGCGTGCGGTTGTGTGCGCGCGCGGCGTGTGCGTGCGTGCGTGTGTGTGTGTGTGTGTGGGTGTGTTTTGTTGTGTGTGTGTGTGGTGTG
>JADBJO010010191.1:70000-75064 GCA_016801955.1 Conus betulinus
AAATTGAAATTCTTGTGGTCAAACAGTTTC
Organism: Conus betulinus; assembly: GCA_016801955.1. Taxonomy (NCBI): domain Eukaryota; kingdom Metazoa; phylum Mollusca; class Gastropoda; order Neogastropoda; family Conidae; genus Conus; species Conus betulinus. Next base: position 70,031 of record JADBJO010010191.1, read on the forward strand.
GCACCTAGTTTATATCGAAGACATGTACTGTAGATAGAGATGAGAGACAGGAATTCTGTGACAAAAATCATAATTTTGTGGACCAGCGCTCAGAGCTAATGGTTTTAAATCAGTTATGTGCAACGAAGTCACTACACACACACACACACACACACACACACACACACACACACACACACACACACCACACACGCACACACACACACACATTAAGTTTTACATATTCTGGAGGAACGATATGGAACAATTTGCCCTCTTCTTTAAAATCATGTCCTCGAAAGTAACATTTTAAAGAGCTCTTAAAGGGAATTTGATGGAAAAATTATCGAACGATTAATACTTATTCTATTGCCGAATCTCTCTCTCTCTCTCTCTCTCTCTCTCTCTCTCTCTCTCTCTCTCTCTCGCATATGATGTGCTATATAGTGTTAATTACAATAATCATTTAAATTTTGTACAATCGTTTTGATAGCATTATGATCCTTTGAATGTGTTAATTACTTCAAATTTTTTTTTCTTCATAATTTGTTGATATATGATTTTGTTTGTTTGTTTTGTTCTGTGATCATTTTTATGAGAGCAGGATGAAAAAAAGCTGTAAAAAGTATTCTTTTATTCTTAACCTTACACACACACACACACACACACACAACCAACCACACAGAGAGAGCGAGAGAGATGAGGCGAGAGAGAGAGAGAGAGAGAGAAGAGAGCAGAGAACAGAGACAGGGAGGGAACAGAGAGATAGAGACAGACAGACAGAGAGAGAGACAGAGACAGACAGAGAGAAACAGAGAGAGAGAGAGAGATAGAGAGAGAGAGAGAGAGAGAGAGAGAAGAGAGAGAGAGGATTTTGGACCCAAAAGAACCAGACGTCTCACACTCTTCTTCTTTGTTTCAGGGGCCAGTTCCTACGTGCCACTATGACGGAGAGACCGTGACCTTCAACTTCACCCAAGTTTCGGTTCATTAGACAGTTCATCTCGGGGAAACAAGATCGGAACAAAGCGAAACTCAGCTGAGGAAAGAGTCCGCGGTCTGGGCTTTTGTCAGGGAGCTGTGAGGGCCGTTTTTGACTGGCGTTTGGGAAATTAATCTACGGTCATGACGTTCACAGTATGGATAGTATACCCACCGACTTCCTTAGGCTAACAGAATATTTGCAAATCAAAAAGGAGAAAGAAAACGTTGGTTTCGAAACCGGCCCACTAGGAAACCATGAATAGCTGGTGTCCTTTCTAATGTCTTTTTGCGATTGTTAGAAGCGGCGAGTAAAATTATGACAGGTAGGCTAAAATTTACATTTCAAACGTGTTATGATTTTGGTAGCACACGCTCGAGTCCCCCCTCCCCCTCCCGTCCCCCCCCCCCCCCCCCCCGACCCCCGACACACACACTCACCCCTCTCCCACATCTATGCGAAGCTGCGTATATAGAAATAGTTAGGGGAGGGGGGACGAATAAAAAGGGGGAATAGGGTGATGGGGCAGGGATGAAAGGAGAGAGGAAGTTTTGTCTGACTAAAGATCGGAAGGTATGTGTAGCTTGAAGTGACACCAAAAAGATGTTTAAAAGAAGAAAAGAAAAAAAAGAAAAATCAACACACACACACACACACACACACACACACACACACACACACACACACACACACACATTGAAGAAAAAAGGGGGAGATAAGCATTCATAGTTTTCTCCCCACTGGAGATTGTCTCCCCGTGGAGACTATAAGCTTGCTGAAGGTCCATTTTGAGAAGCATTTATTATTCCCCATTCACCCACTCAAGCACATACTGTTAGTTGGGCAGAATTATCTACCACTGCAACTATGAATGCTTATCTCCCCCTCTATTCTTCAATCTAAGACATAAGAGCAAGCTTTGTTTATAATTGAATATTTCTTGCAGTCATTGCAACACCAAGCTGCTCTGTAAGTTGCTGGAATGGTGCTCAGTACTTATCCTCGGAATTTATTTCTCTCTCTCTCTCTCTCTCTCTCTCTCTCTCTCTCTCTCTCTCTCTCTCTCTCTCTCTCTCTCTCTCTAGTCTCTCTCCCAGTCAACGCGGGTAAAGCTAATATATAATAATAATAATATATATATATTTATTTATTGATAATGGTAGAATGTATCGGCCTATGTATATATGTATGCATGTAGGCATGTGTGTTTACATGTTTGTGCACGTGCATGCATGCTTGTGTGGATGTGTTCTGTTTCAAATGATTTTGGGATACTATAGGTTGGGACAAATGTGTATCTTTGCATTAGGGTTTTGTGAGTCACACACCAACCACACACCCACAACACACACACACAACAACACAACACACACACACACACACGCGCGCGCGCGCGCGCGCACATGTTTATATATATGTATGTTTGTAATTTATGTAAGTAAGTAGGCATATAATAATAGATACGTCATATATATACATATGAAGGTAAACCCTGGAACACGCTGGGACTCCACTCAATTATGTGCGGGCGCACTGCTGTCAAACTGGCCATCACGACCACAAAAATAAAAGGCACACCAGCCATCACACTCTTCTGTGTGTGTGTGTGCGTGCGTGTGTGTGTGTGTGTGTGTGTGTGTGTGTGTGTGTGGGTGTGTGTGTGTGTGTGGTGGTGTTTTAAATTAGTGTTCGCCTTTTATTTAGGCTTCGTCAGTATCTGCAACACAACAGTCATGTATATGCACACTCCCACTACCCCACCACACACACACGCACAACCAACAACCCCCCCCCCCCCCACACCACAACACACACACACTCACAACATACCATCTGATATTATCATGGCTCCCCATGTTTAACTCTAAATGTTGAGCCCATTGCACAGTGAATCCATCCCACCCCCCTCACGCACCCACTCATAGGCTACCCACCTATCCGTATTTTGTTCATGATATAAAAGCACCCCCCCCCTCCACCCACGACACCCACACCCCACTATATTACTTTTAAGAATTCCGCGCTAATATTAAATAACTAATAGGTAAAAATTACATAAAACGAGAGTTCGAAACATCATCAATGTCACACGTGTTAAAATCTTACCAATACCTAACTCTGTTTCACACCATTAGCACACTGTGGTCAACTGAACACGAAGAACAAACATCCACTATAGTTAGTCACATTGTTACTTTTAAGAACTAAAAAAACAAATTTTTTTTGTTAAAATCTTACAGTAGTTTCACTACCAAACTGGTGCTGATCGTTCAACCATTTAGCCCACATTTTAAACTAAAAACAAGTTTTTTTTAAAACACGTTCACTACAACCTTCGTCTATTAGCTCACATTTTAACAGATTAACGACAACCACGCACATACTCTCTCTCTCTCTCTCTCTCTCGTCTCTCTCTCTTGTCTCTCTCTCGCTTGCTCGCTCTCTCTCCCCTCCCCCTCCCCCCTCCCCCCCCCGCCCCCCCCCCTTTTTTTCCCACCCCCGCCCCCTCCCCTCTCTCTTCTCTCCCCCGCTCTTCTCTATCCTCTCTCTATTCTCTAACACCCACACTCCACTCACGACCTTAACACACACACACACCCCCACCCACACATAACACACACACCACACCCACACCACACATACACCCACAACCACACACACATACTTTACACCCACCGTCACCACACTCCACACCACAACTATACTTCACCCCACACCCACATCACACGGTAACACTCCCTGGGACCATGGCTGCCTCACCGAAGGGGACACGGCAAGTAAGGACCTTCATGAACATCACTGCTGGAAGGGGTAGGGGGGGGGGTAAACCGTCAACCAGCAGTATTAAGGAAAACATTGGCTGAAGAGAAGCGTGGAAAGGTCCGTGCAAGGGGAGGGAAGGAAGGCACAACAACTGGTGGTGCGGGGGGGAGGGGGTGGGGGTTAAAAATCCCTCAAAACAGCAAGAATTAAGACAACATTTGTTGGTGACTTTTTTAAAAAAAAAAGGATATTTTTAGAATTACAGTAAAGCAACAAATATCATCTTGTTTTCTAATAATAATTTTAAAAATGTTTTTTAAAAATCCTTTACATCCCATCTGGAGTCATCCTAGATTTTTCATAATATAATACACTCTATCAGATTCCCCCCTCCTCCACCCCTCCTCCGCTCCACACCCCACCCCACCCCCCTCCCAGCAAGTGATAGGGACCATTTCGACTCCTCCACCCTTCTACTCACTCAGAACTGAATTCTCTTTTCATAACTGAAGCGAAATCTTTCCTTTCATTCCCTCCCGTTGGGACAATGTGCCCCAATTAGCCTGCCAATACAGTTCTCTTTCTAGCAATTTTTCTGTGGTCCACACATGCTCAATTGGTATAATGTTCAGGAACAAACATTCTGATCTTGTGGATGTTTCACTTGCCACATGTGATGCAACTGTACATTTTTTTTTTAGTCTTACTAAGTTTAACATCGCTTTTATGATTCAACCATCTCTTTTCAAATTTACTGTTGACCCAACATAGAGGAAATCTTGATGTAATTTGCACTACAATCATCCATAATTTATATTACGTGTGGTGCAGTTCAGATGAAACCTTATGTTCCACCTTCTCCCATCCCAACGTGACTTAAAATATGTAGTGTCTATAGAATGTACATAAAATATGTAGTGTCTATGGAATGTACACACGTGTCACACTTCTTGTCACATTAAAAAAATCCTCTACTGTTTTCAGGGCCCGTGTTGCAGAGTACGTGTTGGGGACTGATGGTTTATATATTTCACCTAAGTTTTGGCTCTCCTGTTTCCTGCAATGATTCGACTTCTTCGGAAACATTTTCAAATGTTGGGTTTTTGTCGACCTACGGAACTTCCGATGTTTCTTATAATCCGTGAATTTTTTGATCTGGAACTCGTTGGGTCTCAAAGTCCGTACCCAAAGCCAATTACTTCTGTGCGTGTGTTTGTGGTAGGTTCTGAGCCCACCCACGGACTTGGCCAGAGAGGCTTTTTTGGCACACTGGCAACTTCTCTGGAAGACCGGGTTAACGCATCCTTCAT
>JADBJO010010192.1:10000-20000 GCA_016801955.1 Conus betulinus
AAGCGGACAGTGCCGCATTCCTGCATCAATCCAAGCCGTGCAGCTGGACCAGTGTACAGGGCTGTTTTCGTGGACAGAACATAGAACCCATTACATTATATTTAAGAGTTTCGGAGAGAATCCCTTTAGGATGAAACATTGAAGTCACGGGAAGAATTTAGTGTGTACTTTCAGCTGGGGTCGCAGTACATCCAGCGTCCAATGGATTAACTGCTTCTTTCAAAACTGGAAACAGTTTAAAAGCTTTTGCATCATGGCTACATGTAACGCTTTGTTCCCCATTTATTGTATTTTCTTTTCCCTGGCACATTTGGTGGTTTAAGGGCAGATCTCGAGCCGCGCATTCATCAGTGTTTGATAGAACCGGGATGTCGCTATTTGCGACAAAACGTGAGGAAGAGAAGAGGGCGAATGAGGAGGGTCGCCATTTTTTTTTGTCTCATTGCGACAAACCGTGGGATTGCGACCACTCGCGGTGTAACAAATCGCGATAGCAATGCGATGCAGGGCCATGTCTCCACCAATGGGCCTTGGAATCCTGTAGCAGCACATGTTCAACATGCAGTCGGAGTATGGGTACCTGCATGCCGAGTGAATCGAAACGGCCACATTCGACTTCCTGTTGTAATAACCTGTCGTCTGCTTGTGAAAGAACATGCACAAGATGATCCCTCGGACTTTGTGGCTGTGGAAACATTGTGGCTGTGGGAACTTTGTGGCTGTGGGATGTTTCCCGTTGTTTCCTCCTTTTGTGACGGATTCGCCCGTTGTTTTCTTTTCTTTTTTTTTTTTTTTTTTTTTTTTTTTATTATTATGGCGAGTCTTCAGACTTGTTTGTCTCTTGTTTCAGTGCCTTTTTTTTTTTTTGTAGTGTAAGCTGGCGAGTAGGTAGCGAGACTGTATACACTGTGCAGAATTGTTATAATGGTCTCTCTCTCTCTCTCACTCTGTGTGTGTGTGTGTGTGTGTGTGTGTGTGTGTGTGTGTGTGTGTGTGTGTGTGTGGCGTCCTTATCTTTCTGATTGTCTTTTTTGTTGCGAATAAGGTTTAAAAAGCAGCTAGGGTCCATTTTGCTTTACCTGTCTTAATGATGACAGAAATTGGACAGTTAGGCTGCAGATTGTCGCAGACAATTTTGTCCGTAAATTGTTGAGGTTTTCTTTTCTCTTCTTTCTCTTTTTTGTTTGTGTTTTGACTTTTCAGGATAAATCCTTTTTGTATGAAGAGGCAGTCATAAAAGAGCCCTGTGCGGGTTGATTGGTTTGGTTAGAATATACTGAAGCAAAAACGGCGAACACCATCACTACCACCACCATCACCACCACCACTACCACCACCACTATCATCATAATTATCATCATCATCATCATCATCATCATCTTGTGGGCTGGTAGTATATTTGTGTTGGCCTTCATCCTCCTTTTATTCCTTTCTTCAAAGAGAAGAAAACAGGAAAATCCCAAAGCATAGTTTAATGCCCTCCTATTTCTCTCTGTTCTTCTTTTCCCCCTTTCTTCCCTTCTTTGCTCAGATTCGCTTTGAAGCACTGGTATCTCTTCTCTCATCAGGCAAACTATGTGCTAACTGGCGTCTGTATTTTGTTTGTTTATTCTTTCTAGTGTTCTTTTGTTTTTTTTACAGTATATTTAATTCTCTTTGGCATAAAGTCCATGCTTTTCATAAGTGCAAGTTCTTACAGATATCCGGAGTTTTTTTTGTCGCCTGCTAGAAAGGCTTTCTTATATTTGTCTGCTTTTTGTGTCTCCTAGTGTCTGTAAGTTTCCTAACTGCGGGTGCTGACAGGTTTATAGAAGGCGGGAGGGGGCGGTCCTGAGTGTCAGCTGGTTTGTTAACTGCGCGTGCTGAAAGGCGTCTTGGTTTGGTGTCGAAAAGTGTATGAATTAGTTGCATACCGACATTTGTTTCCGTTGCCTCGCATTTTAAAACGGTGCCGTTAAAGGCATCACAAAACGAGCTGTATAGTAGCTAGAAACTCTCTCTCTCTCTCTCTCTCTCTCTTCTCTCTCTCTCTCTCTCTGTGTATGCGTGTGCGTGTGCGTGAACACACACACACACACACACACACACACACACACACACACACACACACACACACACACACACACACACACGCACACACACACAGAGAGAGAGAGAGAGAGAGAGAGAGAGAGAGAGAGAGAGAGAGAGAGAGAGAGAGCGCATGCGTTTGCGAGAGGAGGTTGGTCTAACAATTTACTGTTAAAATATTAGTTAAATGAGTTAGGTCTTTCAAATAGATTTGATATATCTATTATGACCTCGACTACGTGTTGAAAAAAAAAGCTCGTAATGGAGTTATTACAGAGACAGTTGTTTGATCTGGCGAGACTATGACTAACCCTTTTACTGTGAACGATCCACCTTTCAAAAGTTTATGTAACATCTTGATGGTGCTGTCTCGCTGCTACTTATTCCCTGAAGAACATCCCGAACATGATGCTGAGAGGCTGGAAGCAGCCAAGGTGCCCCAGCATGGTGCCATAGATTATGACGAGAGGGACGTCCCAGACCACACCTGCTACGTCTGAACAGCTCAGGGTGCCGCCAGCGCTGAGTGTGATGGTGGTCTCCCTTTAACAGCGCTGGCTGACCAGCTAAAGGATTCTGACGTTTACGTTCATCCACGTCTGTAGAGGAGCGTCGACCAGACAGTCACTTCATTTTAATGTTTGATCTGTATGTTTGCCCTGGGACTGCCATCGTAGCATACCCTTGTCCATAGGGGACTCGTATAATGGGGGCCATGTTGTTTGCTAAAAATATTGCCCGAGCTGTTTGCAAACTGTCTGTGGGCACTCTCTTTCTGTCTGTGTCTGTGTGTCTGTCTTTGTATGTATGTGTGTGTGTCTCGCGCGCGCGCGCGCGTGTGTGTGTGTGTGTGCGTGCGTGCGTGTGTGTGTGTGCGTGTGCGTGCGTGCGCGCGCGCTGTGTGTGTGTGCGTGTGTGTGTGTGTGCGTGTGTGTGTGTGTGTGTGTGTGTGTGTGTGTGTGTGTGTGTGTGTGTGTGGTTAGTTTTTGTTGATTGCATGTGTGCGAGTGTGTGTGCGACAGAGGAGGATTCGAAGGACGGATAACATCATGAACGGGGTGAGAAAAAAATGATAATTCCGTTGGCAGTTTCCATCAAGCCCCATGCCATGTTGACGACCACCACACATTGCTGATTGCTGTGCGGCTCACTGACTATCAGCTGCGTGGCTGATATCTCCACACCAAGTAAAAAAAAAAAGGGCTCAAGCTGGTTGTTGACCCATAAGAAGAAAGTCGAGGAGATGATATGCAAAACAGTTACCATTTATTTGATAAGTGCCGTTTCGGCAGCTTATCCCTTTTCTGCTCTTTGGGACTCTTCCCTCCCCTTCCCCTGCCCCCCCCCCCCCCCCCCCCCCCCCCCCCCCCCCCCCCCCCCCTTTCCCCCTTCTTTCCCCATTCTTCTGCCTTTCTGCGGACTGCTCTCCGCACGCTGTCCCCGTATACTACAGAAAAATAGAAAAGAAAAGAAAAACCTAACGAACAAACAGACAGACAGACAGACAAACAACCAAATCATTGCCAGTACAACTCCAGCAGGCTCCGCCATGTTATGCCGGTGGGTTGTCGCTGAAGCAGGCCGTTGACTGACGAACCTGCAGACGTCGTAATAAGAAACGAGTCGTTGTTCCCCTCGTTCTCCCGTTTGCCGCTAATGGAACGGAGGGAGATGGTGGGGGGGGGGGGGGGGGGGGTGGAGGGGGAGGGGGGGGGGTGGGGGGGGGGGGGGGGGGTAATGTCAGGGAGAGAGGGAAGGGGTGGGGGCTGGGAGAGGCTGGAACACAGACACATACAGAGTCCGTGGGCTGGGAGGGGCGGCAGGAGGGGGATGTAAATCGTGGTTCGCAGTCAGGACAGGTTCGACTGTCGCTGGCACCCATCGGAATGTGTATGTCAGGAACTGTGTTCAAGTTCCTGGTTGTTTGATTTGTGTTGGTCTAGAAAAACGAACCTGACGACGGAAAAGATAAACTACTCGTGCAAGTTGATTGCATGGAAGCGCGTCGATGTTGCACGAGCGAGCGTCTGTTCTGGTGAGGTCGGTTTTGCGAGAAAGAAAAAAACTTGTGACAAACCCGGTGGCTTTTTTTTTCAAACAAAAAAGTCCAAGCCAGTATATTCCAGATACATACAGATTCTGCAGCTGTCCTGTTAAAACTTACTGGAATGCGCTACGCCCTAGAAGCTGCAGTCAGCGCACATCTTATTCAGACCAAAGAGGACAAAAGTGTTCGACATTATCAGACTGTACTATTTTTTTCGGTGGAGATAAAGATCTGAATTATTACTGATTGTGGATTGCATACTTTCCATCAGGCAGCTCTCTCTCCCCCATATCTGTCTCCTCCTTCCTCTTCTTCCACCTTCGCTCTTCCTCCTCTCCTCCGACTGTCAGCCCGTGCCCCCTTCACATCACCCTTCACCATTCCTTCTATTCTCTGTCCAGCTATCTCCTAGCGTTCTGTATTCTTCAACCTCTTCCAGCTGGGGACAAATGTCAGCCGAATTGTCGTTCGGGGAGGAAGTTTTTTTTCCCCACTCTCAGGCGGAGAAAGTTTCCAAGTTGGCGGCCTCTGTTCCCTGAGGGCCGTTTTTTTTTTTTTTTTTTTTTTTTTTTTTTTACTGATTTAATTTTCTTTTTGTTGTTGTTGTTGTTGTGAGCTTGTAGAGTTGGGCGTCTTTGTATACTGTCATGACCTGGTGGGAGGGCTTTGACTTTTGTCAGAGGGCTACTGATGTATTTCGATGTAGATAGCGAAGGTTGTGAGGGGCCCAGTAGTCCAGTAGATAACAATAACAGGGTGACTGCGTAAGGTGCACTATGGCGTGATGAACGGGAAAGGGAGAGCAGACACAATAACTCGTTGTGGGGCTGGTGGCCACATCATTTGATGTTCCTTTCTTGTTACTGTTTTCATCTTGTGCCCTCTACCACTCCCCTGTCACCTCGTCTTTCATATCATTCCTTTTTCCAGCCATAACCTGGTATCTCTCTCTGACTGTCTCTGACTCTTTGTCTGTCTGTTTGTCTGTGTCTGTCTGCCTGTCTCTCTCTCTTCTCTTTGTCTCTGTCTGTGTATCTGTCCACCTGTCTATCTGTCTCTCTCTGTCCTTGCCTCCTTTCCCCCCCCCCCCCTCTCTCTCTCTCACTCACTTTTAACCATTCGCCCTGTTATTGTGTATAGTACCATCTCGCATCTCACATAGTATAGTATTGATTTAAAAGAAAAGGCTAAACATAGTTTCATGGATTATGTTTAAAGATAGACTGACATTGAGGACTGTCTCCGTATAAAGTAAGTCACTGGGATTTAGTTCACATTTTCTTGTTTTGCTAAAATAGGATTTAATCCCATCAGGCGGAGCTGTCCTTCCCCGAGACTGTTCCATATTTCAGACTTACCATGTTTGTAGACTTTGTTTGTTTGTAGACTCGCCTTCTCACACTGACATACATACTTCTCTTAGTGCTATTCTCTTGCTTTGACCTTCTCCGTTTCCACCCAAACCTTCTTTTTATGCTTTTCCCCATGAGATTTATTCTTCAAACGACAGCATCCAACGGATCTTCATTACTGTCTCATTGCTTTTCCCCTGAACCCATTTGATTTATTTTTTTTTCCCCCCTGTAGAAGAGAAGTCATTTTGCGGGGAAATCTATGTTGAAGGCGAGCAGAATTCAAACTATCACAGGAAAGGAATGCATTCCAATCAATATGCAGGCAGCTGTCTCTTCCCAAATTCACCTCCTCCCTCCCCACCTTCTTCCACCTCGTTCCCTCCTTTCCTCTGACTACCCCCCACCCCCTCCTCCATCTCCCGTCTCCCGCCATTCCTCCACCACTCCTCCACCCCCCTCACCCTCTTTGTGCTCTACTTTCCTCTGCCTTTTCCGGCTTGAGGAAAGTGCCAGCCGAACGGTGGTGCAGGGAGGAAGCTGTTTTTTCCCGTTTGCAGGCGAAGAGAGAGTCACCACGATGATGTGGCGAACCCTGCTCTCTTCTGCAGGCCGTTTTTTTTTTTTTTTTGTTTTTTGTTTTGTTGGGGTGGACTGGTAAGAGTTGGGCGTCCTTAACGTATGTCGTCTTGAACTGGCAGCAGGCTGTAGCATTTTTGTCAGAGGGGGTTCTGTGAGGTTTTAACAGTGGATAGGAGAGGCTAGAGAAGGGGGGCCAGCAGATCAGCTGGCCCCTGATAGAAAGGGTGACTGCATGCACCTTCGCGAAAAGTGCACAGATGAAAGAGAAGGGATCGCGGACTTTTTCATTGGTCATGGAGCTGGTGGCCGTGTATGGGTCATGTTTGCGCTTACAGTTTTAATCTTCTGCCCCCACCTTCACCACCCCATCGCTTTGTCTTTCCTCATTCCTTTCTGTAGCCCTCTTATTGTCCATCCTCTCTCCCTCCCTCCTTCCCTCCCTCCCCTTTCTTTCTCTCAATTCATATTTGTTAAGCAAGGAACACTAAAAGTAAAAAATTAGAGATGGATCTCTCTCTTCCTCCCTCCGTCCCCCTCCCTCCCCTCTCTCTCTCTCTCTCTCCTCTCTCTCTCTCTCTCTCTCTCTCTCTCTCTCTCTCTCTCTGTGTGCCTGCGTGTCTGTCTGTCTCTCTTGCTCTGTCTGTCCGTCTGTCTGTCTGTCTCACTGCATCTCTCTCTCTCTCTCTCTCTCTCTCTCTCCCTCCCTCCCTCCCTTCTCTCTCTCTCTCTCTCTCTCTCTCTCTCTCTCACTGAACCATTTGTCTTGGCCATATTGTGTAGTATCGCCCTGCTTTTCTGCACAATGTTCATTAACAAAAAAAGTAAAACAACAAACGAAGGATGGTTTCACAGAGTCTGTCTAAATACAGACTGACAGCGCGGGTTGTCTCTGTAGTAGAATGTAAGCCATGGGGACTTAATTCGCATGTTTCCTCTCGTGATGCTAAGATAGGGTTAATGTCATCAGACAGCGCTGTCCTCTCCTGTGACCATCCCATGTTTCAGGCGTGCCATGTTTTACTGACTCGCCTTCTTACACTCGCGCACATGATTCTTCTAGTGCTAACCATGCTTTGACCCTCTCCACCCCAACCCCCCCCCCCCCACACACACACACACACACACACACACACACACACACACACACACGCAACCACGCGCACGCACGCACACGCACATACACACACACACACACACACACACACACACACACACACACCACCACCACCACCACCACCACTACCCACACACACACACACAGAAAGCAATTCTGTTTCATGTTTTTTTTTTTCCGCTGAAATTTAAAAGCATGTAATGGATCGTCGTTGTGTTTATATCTATGTTTTTCCCCTTTAACCCCTTTTTCCTCAAGAAAAGTCATTCTGTGAGGAGATCAATGTCGAAGGTGAGTAGAAGTCAAACAAGAAAGAAGAAAATTTCAATCGATAATCAGGTGTTGTCTCTCCCGTACCCCACTACCCTCCTCCCCCCCCCCAACTTCTTGCACCTACACCTTCACCTTCATCACATACCTTTATTCCTCCACACTCTTTTCTGTCTTCTCCCTCCATCATTCCTCCTTCGCTCCATCTCTATTTTTGTGTGGGTTTCTTATTTTGTTTCTTCCTCCTTCATTATGCCTCTTCTCCTCCATCCATCCATCCCTTCATGTTTTTATTTTATTATTTTTTTTTCTTTAGATTTTCTTCAATCTCTTCGTGCTCGGCCGAATGTTTTGGGGAGGATGTCATTTTCCCATTTTCAGGTGAAGAGAGTTTCCAGGAAGGCTGCTCTGTTCTTCTGAAGGCCGTGTTGTTGTCTTGGTGGGCATGTAGAGTTGGGCGTCTTTCTATGTCCGGTTGACCTGGGAGGAGGGCTTTAGACAGTGTCAGAGGGCGTTCTGATGGGTCTTTAAAGAGGACGGGAAGGTCCGGAAAGGGACCCAAGGTGCACTGTGGCGTACTGAAAGTCGGGGGATGGCAGACTCCATTATTTTTTTTTATTTATTTTTTTTTATTTTTTTTTTTTTGCTGTCCCAATCTCTGCGCCACCTCAGAGGCAGTGCACCCACGCCGCTCATTCCGACACCCCGTCCACAGCCACAGCCCGGTCGGCCCCGCCGCAGCCCCAGCACAACAATCCACAGGGAGCAGTCAATGTCAAGTTGCCGCCGAGTCACTTCGGTGGTGTTCAGTGGCGCCTGTTATGATCTAACATACGCAGGACACCACCTACTAAGCCCCCTACTGACGACAATAATTGCTTAGTCGCGGAGCCGGCGTGAGTGAGCTCTCCCTCCGGAGGGCGCCACCACGTCCGTCCAACGACAGCCCCCATGGACTCGCCGATACCGGTGACCCCGACGGAACCAAACCAAGGCCACAGACGTGGAGAGGACATCGAAACTGAGGTCACCATGAGAGCAGGGCATGAAGGGCCGCAGAACTTGAGACTTTTTTTTTTTTTTTTTTTTTAATGCTGATCGATGAGAATGAGGATGATTAAGATGATGCTACGGATTTCCATTTCGGTCTGAGACTACATGACAGGGCTGTACTCCACGCTTCCTTTCATAATATATCCCGGCGTCAACCAGGCCCGAGAGATACAGGCACCTGCAGTGTTGGTCAGGAAATTTGAGCAACACTCTCAAAACGCATCCATTAAGTGGATGAAACTCGACTGTGTGGGTCCCAGTCTTCCCAACTGAGTCCGCAGCAAACTCAACTCTGGGTAGGAGCCGGTCGGGGCAGAAAAAACCCACATGACTCTGATGGGATTCGAACCCACGACCCTCCCAGCCCTACTCTTATCTTCTGCTGACACCACTCGCGTTATCCCCTTGTCTGTTTTTTCTATCAGTATTTCCCATGCCCCTTTCCTGGTGCTCTCTGTATGTGTCTCTGTCTCTCTACCTCTCTGTCTCTGTCTGTCTGTCTGTCTGTCTGTCTGTCTGTCTGTCTGTCTGTCGTCTCTCTCTTTCTCTCTCAAATTCTCTTTTCATCTCTCAACATACTCTGTCCACATACGGTGAGTGAGTGAAAGTTAAGAAAAGCATTTATATGTATGAAAGGTTCAGCGTGCACAACGCTGCAATATTTCTCTCCAATCACCTTTCTTTGCGCCTCTTATCGTCTCAGTCACTATTTTACCTCTCATCTTTCACCTATATCCTGTACAAACTAATGTAGGAAGTGATATTTACGGACGGCAGTTTCAGAGTTAGCAGCCGCTGTGAGATAAGTCCAGTGCTGCGATGCCATCCCAGTGCCACAGCACCACAGAATGGCAAGCTGTAAATGTTATTCGTGTCGTTTTTTTTTTTTTCCATGGGAATATTTTGGTAAGCTGTCTTCCTGTCTGCCTGCTTGTTTGTTTGTCTGTCTGTCTGTCTGTCTCTGTCTGTCTGTCTGTCTGTCTGTCTGTCTGTCTGTCTGTCTCTCTCTCTCTCTCGTCACCAAACTCACTTTCTTTCCCTCATTCACTCTCTCTCTATGTCTCTGTTTCTCTGTCTCTCTCTCTCTCTCTCTCTCTCTCTCTCTCTCTCTCTGTGTCTCTCCCTGCATGTCTGTCTGTCTATCTTATTCACTCTCTCACTCTCTCACTCACTCACTCTCTCTCTCTCTCTCTCTCTCTCTCTCTGTCTGTCTATCCCTGTATGTCTGTCAGTCTGTCTTTATCTATTGATAACGTTTGGAAGCGGATACTAAGACTGAGAAATCCTCTCTCAGCTTCATCGAGATGCACCCACTGTTTCCATTTTTATACTTCGATCTTCGTCTTTACATTTTTTTTTCTTTTAAGTTCTGGCAAAACAACGATCAAACTCTTGTTTCTACAACTGTTGATGGCTAATATTTGTCTTACTACCTCCCCCCCCCCCCCCCCCCCCCACTCTCCAGTGTACACACAAACACACTTTCCGCTTCCTCATCCAAAACCCAATGCA
>JADBJO010010192.1:25000-70000 GCA_016801955.1 Conus betulinus
AAGGTACAAGCCCCACCTCCCTTCCTGCCATGCGCTACATACCTGCGGCATTTCCCTGTCCTTACAACCAGTAGGATATAAGAACTTCAGCCTTAACCTTTCATACGGGACTGCTGTACTGCTCCTGTTTCCCTGACGAATATCATAAAGGTCACTGGGGTCTTCAATCAACATGCTTGGAGCCAGCAGCCTGGGACCTTTCACACAGTGCTGTAAAGTCTGATCCGGAAAGGGACTCACAGCCGACTTGGGATTGTCTAAACAGGTTTAGGAGACTGGATGTAGCAGTTCTTCAAGTTCCACTTCCGTTTATTTACTGACTTGTAAAAGGCCCAGTGTTGATGCTAGCTTGGATCTTTACTATTGCGATCACCCATGGATCAGTACATCATTTAATTAAAATCAACGACTAGTCTTTGGCTAGGGTTTGCACACAATTCACGCTTGTCAGTCAACAACGATCCTGGACAGACAGCCGGCGTTTCCAACGAGATGTCAGTAATTACAGGTTTTATCCTGGACAGAATTTCCACACCTCAGCTAGCCACTTGAGTCGGAGACATGCCCAGTGTGGTCCTTTTTGTTTTGCTGGAAATATTGACGGAGTGGTTGACAAACTGTCTGACTTTGACTGTTGACTGAGAAATCAAAGAACCGAGTTGGTTTCCTTGATTGTCTACATGACAAACTCTAACGACACCGCTCTTCTCAAATTCCCACTGGAGAGGGGCTCTCTTTATATACAGCAAGTGCGAATCGGGTATTTGATCGTGCCACAGTCTGTGTGGATGCTGCTGGCTGTGCAAATCGCTGTTCCATGTTCTTTCATGCACGGGTGGTGGGCTTGTGGCTGAGAACAGTGGTCATTAGACCTCTCCCCCTGAGAAAATCAGTTCAGTGATTCCATTCTGCATGCAGTTGAGTGTTGTGTGTTTGGTGGGGTCTGTTTTTCGCCTTTATGATCCCTGCTCCCACCCACCTCTCCGTTTCCCCTACTTCCTCCTCTCTCCAGACTGAACTGTCAGCACTTTGCTCTAGCTGCCATAATCGTATTGACAGCAGCTGTGGGGCAGACTGGGCACGGGCTGTGCAGTGGTTAAGTGTCGGCTTTCTGTTGTCGCCAGCACTGGCCATCCATTGACCAACCATTAAACCTGGGCGTCACAGCTAACGAGTTGTTCCCCCCCCAACCCCCCCTCACTTCCATCTCTCTTTATGTGAATGAGCTGGAAGGAGATAATAGAGGCCATGGGGTGAGAGAGAGAGAGAGAGAGAGAGAGAGAGAGAGAGAGAGAGAGAGAGAGAGAGAGAGAGAGAGAGAGGAGGAGAAGAAGCTAGACCTAATGAGAGGAATGAGATTGAATTAATGGTGTGTTTCCTACTGGAGACGGTATGAATAAAAGGTTCATGTAAAGATCTTTCTGTTTCTTCATTACCCCTGCCCCACCCTTTACCCATCCGAAGGCCTCACCACTCATCCCATGACCCTGTCCCGTTTCTATTTACCAAAGTCTTATGAAACAAAGTAAGCGGTGTACATATTCTATGCTGATTCGAAATATTTGCTGAAAAATTCTATTGTTAGCTACGATTTATGCTGTTTGCATAATCTGCTCAACTCAAGTGAGTATATTTTCATACACTCTACTTACATGCATACGTACAGGTGTGGACAAACTATTATAAATGATGGAAATATGAGGTATTACATTTGTGTGCTCACACAAACACATCACAGTATGTATCCTGTCTGATATCATGATAATCATCTATGACGTATGATTTGCTGCCCAGCATTTTTATCTGGCATGCCTTTCCGTCCGATTTATGTAAATAAGGAAAACAAAAGAGAAACATCCACTTTTCCCTATGTTCCACTTTAAAATCATCTTGTTTTCACAAGCCGTATTCACAGGGTAAAACTTTAAAACGAAGTCGGAAAATTGTGTCGAAAAAGACACATACGTTTTCCTCCGGGGGAGCTACGGGACTCTGTCTTCCGTGCTTTTCATGTGATACAACCTGTAGTTTGTTGATGCTCTTACATGTTCAGAGGTACTCTTCCCACACTACTCACTCCGCCCCCCCACAGACAGCTAAACGGAGGTTGTCTTGTGGCAGCCCTGGACCTGCAGGTCACAGAGATCGATCAGTACCAAGTCACCACGAGGAAACCCCCACAGAGGAGACGCTGCAGTGCTGCCGAGTCATTTATGTGGTGGTCAGTGGTGCCTATTGTGACATCTGCAGGACACCCCCTGCTAACACCCTGAATGATGACAATTAATGGTTAGTCATGTGGCCGGCCCGGCGTGAGAGTCCGCCTCTTGCAGCGCAGCAATATCTGTTGAGTGAGAGTCCTGTGAACTTGTCGACACTGACCACTTTGACACGAGGTGAACATAGGTGTGGACGTGGAAAGGAAATCTTAACTGAAACTGGTGGCACGAGAGCGGGGCATGAAGGGCCACCAATATTGATACTTTTCAATGATGACCAACAAGGAGAAGAATGAAGATGATGGTCTGGAGTCCTGCCCTGGTCAGAGAATAAATAACAAAGCTGTACTGTCCACAGGTATCAACGAGGCTCGGGAGATAAAAGATCTGCGGTATTGGTCAGGAAATCTGAGCAGCAGTCCTAGAGATGAATCCAGTTAGTGGATGAAGCTCGAATGTGTGATTCCAGTCTCCCTATTTGAACCCATAACGCCCCATCGTTCGGCAGGAGCCTGCCAAGCCGACAATTCCCACGAATAATGGAGTCTGGGATTCGATCTCCCAGACAGCAGCATTAAGTCTGCAGCATTACAACCACTGCACCCCGCGGCTGTGGGTACATATCACTGTATCAATTTTGGCCCCTGTAAGTGTCCGCAGAGCAGCAGCCTTGCTACATATTTGGGTCGAGCTTGGTCACATGAAATTTTACGCACGGTTGTGTCCCTTCTTCACCTTTTTTCTGCTGGCAACTGGCCACTGCCGACTCAATTTTTGATGGTCATCTTTTCTCTGCTGACGCTGTGAGGCGAACGAAGAAGAAGAAGAAGAAGAAGAAGCTACATATTTGGGTCGAGCTTGGTCACCCACCTCTCTGCAGCCCCACCTTTTTGTCTCTTTGAACAAAAAAAAATCATTGCGACCCCCTCCCCTTTCTCTACCTATTCTGTTTTGTTTTGTTTCTTTGCTTTATTTCTTTTTGTTGCTTTACGGAAACCGAATTATTTTCCAAGGAAATTATTGTCAAACATGCGAAGAAGAATTTAAATCATGACTGCAATAAAGAGACCAATACTAATCAATAGTCTGCTGCCTGCCTACTCTCTCCGCTCCACCGTCCCCTTTTCTCCTCTCTCGCCCCCTTCTTTTCCCTACCTAAGTCTATGTGATCTGTATACCTTCACCTTTTCACTCCTTGATCTCTCGCCCCCTTCTTTTCCCTACTAACTCTGTGTCATCTGTATACCTTCACCTGTTTACTCCTTGATGAAAAAGTTTGTTTTTTTTTTTATCCCCTTTGAAAGGAGGGAAGAGGGGCGAGAGGAGGGAAGGGATGGGGGGAGAGGGAGGGGCAGGTGGTGGTGGTGGCAATTTTCAAGATGGACTATGTGTCAGTGGAGACCGGACTCGAGGGGACCAGTCGAGTGACGCTGACAGCCTTCGATGTATGTGGGCATGGCGCATGCAGAGAGCTTCACGTTTGCCACAGGGATTATTGAGGTGTTTGTATGCTAGATGGGATGATTCTCAAAACATCAGATATAAAGAAAGACATTCAACATTTGGTGTGGGGTGAAGCGCATTTGTTTTATATCATTGCAAAACCAGCTTTTGATATGAAGGCACCAGATCGATGCAAGTTGATAAATATATGACACACACACATGCGCGCGCGCGCGCACGCACGCACGCACGCACGCACGCACGCACACACACACACACACACACACACACACACACACACACACACACACACACACACACACACACACACACACACACACACACACACACACACACACACACACACACACACACACACACACACACCATTTACCTGATAGTAACTTGCTGTTTGAAAGGAACCCCATTCAAAACAAGTGTGCCTGGAGTTTTCAGTCTAGGACCACAGGGCCCTGCTCTTATAGTCTGTGCATCAGTCCACAATGTCTGCAGACTGTTTGGACAGTTGTTCCCAGCAGACAAGGAGACTGACATCTCTCCTGTTCCAAATGGACGTGGTGAGACAAAGCGTCCGAATCACGGAGAGCCCTGCCCGCCAAGGCCTAATCGATAATTTTCATTAAAAACAGGAGACAGTGGGTTGGAGCTGGTCACTCAGTGCAGTTGAAACCAGAGGCCCATTAAAATCACAACTGACAAAGTTTCTGGCTCAGCCAGACGGACAAGTCTGGGCAGGAGTCCTTTGGGATGGGAGCGGGTGGTGTTATGTTGCGAGTGTACGGGATGTTTCAAGACTGATTTATTGGACGGTCTCTGGACGATGATGATGGAGAGGTCCCTGGGGCATTAATAGACAGTACGCTCCGGTAGCCTCGTGAAGATTGTACAATAAATCTTAAAGGGAGAGGCCCAGTGTGGTCCTTAACAGGCGAGGGAAGTGTTGTGAACTGTCAAATTCTTGCGTATCCGCTGTTTACACAGACTCTCTGTGGGAATGCACAGGGTCAGCTTAGTGTGGACAGGTGAATGAGGACATTGCCTAGTGAATCCCCTTGCTTGTGCTTACAATTATTCGCAATGTTAAGGACTTAGGACGACACAATTTGGACGAATAGGAAGTCCCTTGTGGTCATAATTTATAGCACCATGCCAGGAGAGCCTTGTTCTCATACCCATCATGATGTTCCGGATTTTCTCCAGTGAATCAGGAGCAGCCATGAATATTTAACATAACTGTTAGATAGGTAGACCCTCTGGGATAATTCACAGTAAAAAGAATCAGCCACGGTATTGTCAGATCAGAGAGCTGTGTCTTTTTTTAATTATCATTGAGGACTCAGCGGGAGTTCATTAGGTCAGTATATTTATTAAGTTGAGCTTTCTTTTACAAGTGGTCAAAGTAAGAATTCTTTAGGCTTAGTGTGAAATGTAGACGTAGTGTTAAATAGTATATGGCAGGCAGATGCAGAGAGCCTTCAACTGACGGAGAATCTGCAGTGCAATGGAAAAGTTCTTGTTTGCGGCAATTTTCCGTTTCAGCTGGGGTCAAGGCCTGACAGAGGAATTGGGGAGTGAAAGCTAATCTGCAACGAACGACAATGGGCGTTGCCAAACTGCCACTGCAGTACGCTGCACAGCGCTATCTGCGCGGTCAATGAATCGTTTAGAGCTTAACGTGGATTTTGTCTGACATCGTTCTAACCATCAGCGAGCTTTCAACCTGAATGTTGAATGTCACTTCCTCCGCTAGCCCACCCGTGTGTGTGTGTGTGTGTGTGTGTGTGTGTGTGTGTGTGTGTGTGTGTGAGTGTGTGAGAGAGAGAGAGAGAGAGAGAGAGAGAGAGAGAGAGAGAGAGAGGGAGCTGGAGGGGATGCAGGGGGGATGATGGTGAAAGGCAGGCAATAACATAGAGAAGGGGGTACGTTTAGAGGCAGAAAAGTCACGATAAATGACTGGTCTACTGCACATGAAACGCTTTTAGATGGCACGTCCACGGTGACTGCTGTGTATGTGAGGTAGAGAGTCGGAAATGGAGAGAGAGAGAGAGAGAGAGAGAGAGAGAGAGAGAGAGAGAGAGAGAGAGAGAGAGAGAGAGAGCAGAAAAAGCTGTGACGTAGAAAGCTACATCTCCATGTTGTTTTATACTCAGACCAGCATAGAGGTTCACGATGTCTTTTTACATGACGGTTTCCACTAGGAGACAGTGTTTACATCTTATTCCTCACATTCCCAGTGGCATCTTCCTCTCCTCTGTTTTTCACCCCGTGGTCTACATTACCTCCTGCCACGTCATTAAGGTCAGAAGGGGGAGGGAAGTGTCGTGGGGTAGCAACTCGTTACCTGTGGCGCCCAGGTCTAATGGTTTGTCAGTCAGTTGCCAGTTCCGGCGGCGACAGAAACCTGAAGCTTGAACACGGCACAACCCTTCCCCCCTCCCTCCCCCCATACCTTTTACTGGTCTGGAAATGTAGTGCCATCAATACCTTTGGAATGGTAATTAGGGTGGAAGTGACCACCGTGCAGTATGGACAGAGAGGAGGAGAGAGGGAAAGGTAGGAGTGCCGTGGGCAGGCAGCAGAAAGGCGATAACTGACTCGCTCAAAACGCACGACATTCAATTTTGTGCACAATGGAGTCATTGACCTTATTTTGTCAAGAGGAGACAACAAAACGACCACTGGTTGTTTCCTCCCTTGGAGACTTCAGCCACAAGCCAGCCATCGGTGCATGAAGCAGCATGGAACAGCGATTTGCACATCAACAGCATCCACACAGGATGCCGCATCATCAGATACCTGATTCGCACTTGCTTGATAAAAAGAGTGCTCTTTCCAGTGGGAATATCACCGCATCGAGTTTCTCAGAGCGTTAACCATAGGAGCTGACTCTGTTCCTGGATTTCCAAGTCAGCAGTCAGTTTGCCAACCGTTCCATCAATATTTCCAGGAGATAAAGAGGACCACACTGGGCTTGTCCCCGGCGAATCTAGCTAGCTGAGGTGGGAGTCTTTTGTATCCGAGCTAGCGTAAAGGACAGATCAATGATTGGGATAAAATCCTGAAGTGGCCGATAGATTGATGGCAGATGCCAGTGGTCTGTCTAGGGATGCTGATGACTGGCAAGTGTAAATTGTGTGCAAACACACGCCGATAACGAGGATTGATTTTAATGATGAAATGGACTCGTCGATGGGGGATGGAGATGCAAGATAGCATCAACGTGGATGTAGAAGCGAAAGATTAATTAAATCCCGATCACAGGTGTGGTCATGTGAGTCCCTTTGGGATCAGACTTTACAGCCCTGTGTTGCAAGTCAGAGCTCATTAACTGCAAGCCCCAGCGATATCTGTGATGTTCTTTAGGGAACCGGGGCAGCAGGACAATTCCATTTAGGCCATACATGAAGGAGACCCACTGGTGATCCAACGTTTTTTTTTTTTTTTTTAAGCAGCTTTGGTTTTTGTTCTGTTCCAACTTCTATGCCACCTGCACCCATGCCGCTCATTTTGACCACTCGTCCATAGCCACAGGCTGGTCTGCCCTGCCATGTCCCTGGCACTAGCAAACCCACCAGAGGAGAACACTGCACTGCTGCCGAGTCATGTCAGTGGTGTTCAGTGGTACCTGTTCTGATCCAACACCCGAAAGATACCACTTACTAGACCCCCAACTGATGACAACAGTTGCTTACTCATGAAGCCAGCGTGAGTGGAGCTCTCCCACTGGAGGGCGCTACCACGTCAGTCCAGCGACAGACCCACATACCTTTGCCGATAACGGTGATGCTGACAGAATGAAACCAAGGCCATAGACGTGGAGAGGACATCAAAACCAAGGTTACCACGAGAACAAGGCTCGAGAAGGGACACAGAATTTGAGACATTTTTTGTTAATGCTGATTAATGATGATGAGGATGATGAAGTTGATGCTGCGGATTTCCATTTGGGTCTGAGACTGCATGACAGGACTGTCCTCTACAACTTACTGTCATTATTTTTACTGGCGTCCATCAGGACTGAAAGATACAGACACCTGCAGTGTTGGTAAAAGAAATTTGAACAATTCTCTCAGAGATCCATCTATTAAGTGAGATAAAACTCGACTGTGTGGTCCCAGTATTCCCAGCTGAGCCCGTAACAAACATCTCTGAATAGGAGCTGGTCGGGCAGAAAAATCTTACCAATAAATCACTCTGATGGGAGTCGACTTCCCAGCCGGGAGTCGGCGACGCTAACCATTTTGCCACGATGGCTGGTGGAATCCTCATTTTTGATTCTGAACTTCAGTAAGCGTATGTCAGCTGTGCATTTCTTTCCTCCTCTCTTTTTCTTCACACAGCCAGAAGCCAAATTCTCATCAGTCGAAAAATCTCTCTTAATCTGATTCTGCCTAGTTTTAAAGTTTTCAAAATCTTAGTCTGGGGGAAAATGATACCAACGAAATGAAAATATCAGCGACAAATACAATCCTACTCAAGAAACACAAGTTCTGAAAACCAAAGTGGGCCAAACGAACGAAGGTCAGCTTTATTCAGTATCGTGAGTTCTCCAGTGTTGGGTCTGTCTGCTTCTTAGCCTTTGCATAAAAGTAAAGAGTGGATGCGCCTTGATGACTTTAGTAGTAACTGAGAGAATAGAATAGAATTTCTTTTCCAGATATGTCATCACACCAAGATGATCATAGTGGAAAGTGGAAAGTGGGATGACACGAATACCCATTTGACCATCTTATAGCCCTCTATTGATAATGGAGTTATAATGGATTTCAAATCGCTGACGACTGGATTGGAATTTGCTCATGAATTTAGAGGTAACGACAAAAACCAAGGATAACAGACAGATGAAGATGGCAGCCTAGCAGAAGATCGGTGCTTGTCAGCGATCTTCACTGGACGAAAGGTGGACTTTAGCTGTGTGTATGTGCACTATCCGATAAATACAGTTTTAGGACGGTACGACGGGTTCGTGTGAAAGCCGAGGGGTGTCAAAATCCATCGTTAGTGGTCATCTCACAGAAGTTGTCACCTCTTCCATTATTCCGCTGCTGCAGGAGCGAGTGGAAAGGTGTGAAGGGAGTGAGTGTGTGTGGGGAGATGGGGTGGAGATGGGAAAAGGAGATGGAGAGAGAGAGAGTGCGGGGTTTGGTGTGTATGGTTAAAGACGATTGTTCGAGAGAAGATGGCGAGCGGGTGAGAGGGAGACAACAGGAAATACGTCATGAGAAACTGAATTGATACTCTAAGACTGTATTTTACACTGCGATCTGTAATTCCTTTTGGGCAGATGGAGAGAGACAGAAAGAGACAGAGAAACGCAGAGACTGGACTGTTTTTGTTTTGAAAGGGGATGGAGAGAGGGAAGGAGAAAAGGACTGGGAGGCAAAGGAAAGGGTTATAATACGAAAATAAGATAGTGGCAGAAATGGAATTATGACCGCCAAAGGAACACGACCATCCAATAATTCTCTTCCATTGCCTCTCTCTCTCTCTCTCTCTCTCTCTCTCTCTCTCTCATTCTCCCTCGCTCTCTCCCTCTCTCTCTATCCCCCCTCTCCTCCCTCTCTCTCTCTCTCTCTCTCTCTCTCTCTCTCTCTCTCTCTCTCCTCTCTCTCTCTCTCTCTCTCTCTCTCTCTCTCTCTCTCTCCTCCTTCCACGTGTTAGGGCGACAAATGCTGGCTTTCTTGGCCTCCAAAACCTAGGTTTAGATTTTACAAAGGGACGCCACCTGGAAGTCTCCCTCTTCCCCATGGAAATAGGAAATATCTTCCCTCCCACAAGACAATAGGGCTGAATCCTTGTCCTTTAATCGTAAGCAGGAAAAGGTCAATGTAAACACAACAGGAGATAGACAGACAGCAGGTGGGACGAAGTGTGGAGGGAGGTGGGGGGTGGGCAGCAGGTCAGAGGGAGTCCCATCTTTCGTCCATCTTTGAATGTGATGATTTGCATTCCACATGTGTTTGACATTGACTTTCTGTCAATATTGTTTTTGTGAAAGAGAAGAGATAAACAGAAAGGCACACGCATAGACAAACACATACACAAGCGCGCGCGCACACACACGCACGAACACAGAACGCCCGCGCGCGCGGTGCACACGCGCGCACGCACGCATACACACACACACACACACACACACACACACACACACACACACACACACACACACACACACACACACACACACACACACACACACACTCTCTCTCTCTCTCTCTCTCTCTCTCTCTTTCTCTCTTCTCTCCCCTTTGAAAACAAATAGGTCAGACTCTGTCTGTCTGTCTGTCTGTCTGTCTGCTCTCTGTCTCTCTCTCTCTCTGTCTCTCCCTGTCTGAGCAGATGGAAAAGTTAAGAGCTTCTTCAGCTCTCTCTCTCTCTCTCTCTCTCTCTCTCTCTCTCTCTCTCTCTCTCTCTCTCTCTCTCTCTCTCTCCACATAAACTGAACAAAAGGAAAAAAAATAGTATAAAAGACGGTCTAGGTAAAGCAACGGAAACCTCACGAGACTTATAATGGAATTCCTCGTGGCAGATTTTCTGTCGTCTTCCTCCTCCTCCTCCTCCTCCTCCTCGTCCTCCTCCTCCTCCTCGTCCTCCTCCTCCTCCTCCTCCTCTTCGTCTGATCAAATGTTTTTTCACTACAT
Source organism: Conus betulinus (assembly GCA_016801955.1). Taxonomy (NCBI): domain Eukaryota; kingdom Metazoa; phylum Mollusca; class Gastropoda; order Neogastropoda; family Conidae; genus Conus; species Conus betulinus. Next base: position 35,325 of record JADBJO010010192.1, read on the forward strand.
TCACTAATCCTCGTTGTACCTCTCAACACCCACCCCCACCTGCCTCCCTCCACCGCTTCCCTCCTGTCACATCTTTCCACCTGCTTCTGCAGCTGAATGAGAGAGGAAGTACTATTGACAGTGAGTTGATCTTTGGCATTGGGTTTTTAACATCGCTGTGTGTTCACACACACCTTTCGCCCAGTGAAGACCGTTGATAAGCGCATATCTTCTGTCAAGTTGCCATCATCGCCTAATCTTCATCCGCGGTGTTTGTCTTCCATCATGAATTCGTGAGCAAATACCAGTGCAGTTGGCTTAAGGGACTCGAGTCGAGTCTGCATCAATAGAAGAGACACAGGGCTATACGATGGTCAAATCATATGTATATGCGTTATCCCACGTTAGGAAACGACATCAACAACGCTGCTGTCTTTTCCAAAGAAAAGCAATTACGACAGTTATTAAGGTACATACACCCTTTTTTTCTTCGGAAAAAAAAACCACACTGGAAAACAAACCTTATTGAATGTCGTGAGCTATGGCCATTTGACGATCTTGATATTCGGAACTTTGTCTTTTTTTTCCCTTTTTTCTTTTTTTTTTTCAAACTGTACCAATATTTTGAAAGCTTTCAAACAGGCAGAATCAGATTTAGAGAGGTTTTCAGCTGATATGAATTTGGCCTCCGGCCTCATGAAGGAAAAGGAAAGAAGGAACGAAATGTAGAGCTGATGTACGTTCACTGAGGCCCCAGAGAGAAAGTGAAGATTTTGATGAGACAGAACACGCAACGCCGTCTGAAACCTGATCTATGATGGATCTCCTTTATGTGCATCCTTAATGGAACTAGGGGGCCTGGCGGAGTTGACGGTTGTGGGTTCCAACCACTTGTGGGGTCGGATTTTTTTTTCAACTTGAAAACCCCTGTTTGTCCATTCTGCAGTAAAAGGAAAAGTAAAGGATAGTGGAAGGAGAGGTATGGGCTCCGCTTTCCATCATACCATGCTCATAGTACCCTAAACCTGTGACAGCTCCCTGTCCATGCTCTCAGTACCCTAGGCCTGTGACAGCTCCCTGTCCATGCTGTCGGTACCCTAAGCCTGCGACAGTTCCCTGTCCATGCTCTCAGTACCTAGGCCTACAGCTCCCTGTCCATGCTGTGACAGCTCCCTGTCCATGCTGTCGGTACCCTAAGCCTGCGACAGTTCCCTGTCCATGCTGTACCCGCCTGTACCCTAAGTACCCTGCCTGTGAGTTCCATGTCCTTTTGGCCACTTCGCTATTGAAACTTTAACTCAACCTTTTTCATGGACCTGCCTTGCTACTCCTAATTCCCCGAAGAACATCGTAGATACCACTTCATGTAGGCTTTCAATGAATGTACTGGGAACAAACACTGGGACTTGCAACATAGCGCCCCAAAGTCTGATCCCAAAGGGACTCGTCTGATCCAAAAAATCAAATCGTCTGAACAGGTCTAGGAGATAGGGCTGTAATAGTTCTTTGGGTTCCAGTTCATTTTTGACTGACCTGTAAAAGGTCCAAATTTGACGCACACCTGCGTGCCCGCCATCCGTAGACCAGTTGATCTTTCAAAGTAAGATCAACAAAAGGTCTGTTCGCCAGGGTTTGTACACAGTTCATACTTACCAGTCAATAGCGCCCCTTTGATAAACAACTGGTAATTCCGCAGTTTGTCGGTAATTACAGGTCTTGTTTGAGTAATTGGATCTGTTCTTCACGGTTGTTCAAACACCAAAGTCCTGCACTTCAGCTGTCCAGGGAACAAGCCCAGTGTGGGTTCTCTTTTTCTGCTGGAAATGCTGATGGAGTGGTTGGCAAACTGCCCGCTGACTTGGAAATCAGAGAACCGAGTCGGTTCCTTTGGTTGACCATTTGAGAAACTCAAACGTATTGGCTGTGGTGTAATTCCCACTGGAGAAGGCTCTCTCTTTATCCTGCAAGTGTGAGTCAGATGTCTGATGATGTGGCACTTTGTGTGGACACTGCTGATGTGCAAATCGCTGATCCATGCTGATTCATGCATTGCTAGCTGGCTTGTGGTTGAAGTCTCCAAAGGAGGAAAAATGGTGATCGTCTTTTTTTCCTTTTTTGTCTCCCCTTGACAAAATAGGTCAATGACTGCATTGTGCCAACAACTGAATGATATGCGTTTTGATGAGGGTCATTTTTTGCCTTTTTCGCTCTGCTTCTACCACCTCTTCCTTTTTTTCTTCCACCTCTCTCCTAACTGCTTTGTCAACACGGTCCACCAGTTACCGTTCCAAAAGTATTGACCCGTGTTGCAGGCCGGGGAGTGGGGTGTACCATGTTGAAGAGTCAGGTTTCTGTCGTCGCCGGAACTGGCCATTGATTGATGAACCAGTGAACCTAGGTTCCACAGGTAGCGAGCTTTACCCCCACCAATCCCTCACTCGCACTCCTTTTATGTGAATGAGGTACTAGGAGATAAAAGAACCCATGGTGTGAGAGAGAAAACGGGGAGAAACAAGAGGGAACGAGAGGAATAGGATTGAAATAGTGGCCTGATTCCTACTGGAGACTGTACGAATGAAAACAATGCATGTAAAAAGACATCTTTTCATTGTCCCTGTCCCACCCTTTACTCATCATTGGCCTCCCCACTCAGCCTGTGTTCCTGTCGCATTTTCATTCCCCACAGTCCAGTACAAAACAAATGAACAGTCCACATTACCATAAACTGATTCGAAACATTTGCTGAAAATGTTTGTCAGCCATGATTCTGCTGTCTACACATTCTGTCAGACTCATGTGGGTATATTCTTGGACATTCTAACATTGTTCATACGTGTGGGTATCGAAAAGCATTATAAATGATGAAAATATAAAGAATTATATTTGTATGCCCACACAAACACATCTCATTTTTTGCTGCCCATCATTTTCGTCTGGCGTGTTTTCCCATTGGACTGATACATTTGATTAAAAAGAACAGAATCATCCTCCCTCTCGTTCCGTTTCAGTGTCGTGTTCTTTCAGTGTACAGTATTGACTGGGGAGAATTTGGAAAAGGGGTTTCCAGAGAATTATTATGAAAAAAGCCACGCAAATGTGTTCTCCTCGTTTTTTTTGTGATGTTACATGTGAATGTTGTTCATACATGTTGAGTGACATTCTCCCCACACTACTCATTCTGGCACCCTGTTGACAGCCCCTTGGATGTTGCCTGTCACAGTTCCGGAACTGCAGGTCACAGACATCCGTCAGGATTAGGTCGTCATGAGGCAATCCACACCAGAGGAGACATTACACCGTTGCTGAGTCGTGCAGGAGGTGTGTAGTGGTGCCTGTTCTGACCCGGCATATGCAGGACACCACCTGTTAAGTCCCCTATGATAATTATTTTATAATTACTTGAGCCAGCGTGAGTGAGTGTAGCCCTTTTGAGGCACACCCATATCCGTTATACGTACTTGCCAACACTGACACGTGGACACAGACTCATCAAGGGACATGGAGAGGACATTTTTAACTGAAGTCGTCACGAGAGCAGAGAACAAAGGGCCACTGAGTGTTGAAATTTTTTTACTTAATGATCAACGAAGATTAGAATGAAGATGATGCTAAGGAATCCTGTTTTGGTAAGAGACTGCATGGCTAGGTTGTAACATCTGCACGCTTTCGTGGCGTTAACGAGCTCAAGCGCGATTAAAATCTCTGGTAATGGATATTGCCGAGTGAATCTCTTTGCCTGCGTTTACAATCATTTACATCGTTAAGGACTGATGGGGACACAATTGGGACTATCCCTTGTGATAATTATTCATAGCACCACTTTGTTGTCCCCAGCACCCGAGGTAATGCCAGGGATGTTTTCCAGGTAATTGGAAGCTGTGAAACAGCACCATGAAGATGGTACATGAATTGTTAAAAAGGTGGACCCTTTGGGATCATCCACATTGAAAGAGTTAGTCATGGTACGGCCAGATCAGACAGCTCTCTCTGTAATGACTCATGAGAACCTCACTTTGTACAAGGACCTTAGGTGGGAGCTCCTCAGGCTGTGACTTTGTTCAGTAGAAGAAGAAAGAAAAAAAGATACACCCGAAGGTGCGGGTTGGACACAGAAGTACTGTCCTCAACTGCCGAACAATAGTGGTCTTTCACAAGTGGCCGAGGTCAGAATTTATCTTCACGTTACTGCAGGTTCTCCCCCCCCCCCCCCCCCCCCCAAACATGGAGACCGAATGTGAAGTGATTCACAGCAAGCAGCTACAAAGTGCCAGTTTCTTCATACATTGCTAGGATAATTTGATGTAAAACTTCATTCAATATTAATGATATATCCTCAGTTCTCACACAAAAACCAGGTAATGTAAGCGATTAAGATGATTCTACTGTGTAGCCTAGACGGTCAAAGTTAACATTTGATGATATTTACTGGCAGAGTGGCTCACTTCTGAAGCACCAATGAAACACATGAAAATGTAACATCTCCTGTAGACTGTCTGTATAAGTTTCACTTCAGTCTTCTTAGGGAGGCGTCACTCCATGCTGAATAGTCCATAATACGCTACACTTTATCTGTTAAACCATGAAACACCAGTGCGAAGGGGTTAAAGCCAGATGACTGAATGAAACAAATATGCTAAAGGAAAGACTTCGGAAGAGATGGTCTCATGGGCAAACCTTGTCAGTGCCTGGCTTGTGTGTTGACCATCAGCGCCAGTCAGACCTTGATGTTCCTTGGATGTTCACAGTCATACCATCAGAGCATGACATGGAAGAACACATATATGGTTTGCCATCGGCTACCTTCAACTGACCCGAGAATCTGCAGCGTGATGTAAAAGTTCTTGTTTGTCACAATTTTCCATTCCAACTGGGTCAAAACCTTAGGAAGGAGGGAATGAAAGCTATCTGCACTGAACGACAATGGGCGTTGCCAAACTGCCACTCCAGTACACTGCACAGCGCTATTTGGGCGGTCAGTAACCCGATTAGAGCTCAACATGGATTTGGCCTGGCATCATTCTAATACATTTAACTGGTATGTTGAATATCAGTTCGTCCATTGGCCATCAGTGCAGGAGTGTGTGTGTGTGTGTGTGTGTGTGTGTGTGTGTGTGTGTGTGTGTGTGTGTGTGAGAGAGAGAGAGAAGGGGGCGATGGTGCTGAAATGCAGGTGATAAGAAAGAAAAAGTGGTTTGGTTAGAGCCATGATGATAACTGGTCTGGTGCTTTTTCCTTCCATGCTGTACTGATCCACCTATAAAAATGGTGCGTTATGCTGATTGTTGTGTGTGAGACAGAAATAGGGGAGGGGAGGGAGGTGGAGAGAAAAGTGAGAGTTAGAGAGATAGAAAGAGGGGGTGGGGTGGGGGGGGTCAGGGAGATTTAGCGGAGAAAGCTACATAATGAAAAGCTACATTTTCCAGTTTGTTTTAAACACCGACCAACGTCGAAGGTCCTGTCAGAAGTGCCCTAGACAGTGGCATGAAGAGGGTGGGGCTAAGCCAGGAGGGAGGGCGAAAGGAAGGAGACAGCAAGAAGGTGAGAACTGCAGGGTGACAGGAAAAGTAATAGCCGTTGGTACAGACCAGCATGGCTGCCACAGGTCGCCGCCAACTTCAGGAGACCTTTATCTCCTTCCTTTTTTTTTTCTCACCCAGCCCCTGAGTGACCTGCCTGTGCCGGCCTCTTTTGATCGAGTGTATGTTTTTGTTTTCTTTTCAAGCTGTAAATGGTTCACACCATGATGAATGCAATGGAAAATGTATAGTGGGTTAACGCTGATATGGCTTGGCCATCTTGCAGACCTGTGTGGTTTAGTGATACAGTTCAAGTCCTTTATGTCAACCGGGCTGGCATTAGCTTGCAACTCTAGGGAGGAGGACAGAAACCGATGATGAGAGGCAGAGGGGGACAGCAGCCCAGCAGGTGGTCTGCATTTATCAACAGTCTTTACTGCACGAAAGGGAGACCCTGTGTCTGTGCAATGCACGGCAGTACCCAATGAATACTGTTTAGGATGGTACCCACGTTCAACTCGCGGTAACTGTCACGTCCTCTATTTACTCGTCTTCAGGAGCAAAGGTGTGAAAGGGGGGTGTGTGGAGGGGGAGGAGGGGAAAGGATGGAGGCTCTGGGAAAAGGGAATGGAGGAATGACGCGTGGATTGGTGACTGTTATGAAAGACAGAGATGTTGGAGGGAAGAGGATGAGGGTGGTGATAGGGGATACAACAGAAGAACTGTCACGAGGGATAGAACTTACAGTCTTATGGGGGTTTTCTCGTATTTTACCTTGAGTTTCTTTTACACTTCAAACTTTACTTCTTGGAAACAATAAATGTAGAAAGATAAAGAGGCGTAGCGAGGGCCAAGCTTTTTGAGAGAGAGAGAGAGAGAGAGAGAGAGAGAGAGAGAGAGAGAGAGAGAGAGAGAGAGAGAGAGAGAGAGAGAGATTTGTTTTGAAGGAGGGGAGACGGAGGGAGGGGGGGAAAGAAGAGGTTGAGAGGCAAGGGAAAGAGGTGTCATACGAACAAGGATGTAGTGACAAAAAAAGTCGCATGCATAGACGTACGACCGCCAAAGGTGCACGACCATCCAACAAATCTCTTTCCGTTTAGTGTGTGTGTGTGTGTGCGTGTGTGCGTGTGTGTGTGTGTGTGTGTGTGTGTGTGTGTGTGTGTGTGTGTGTGTGTGTGTGTGCGTGCGCGCGCGCGCGCGCCTGTGTGTGTGTGTGCTTCCATCTGTTTGTATTGCTCGTTATCAATTGAGTTCACAGAGATCCCCTTTTAATCTGCCTTGTGCTCTTTAAAGCCCATCAGAATCCCGTCTGGCGAACGTGGAAGCTCTCTCTCTCTCTCTCTCTCTCTCTCTCTCTCTCTCTCTCTCTCTCTCTCTCTCTCTTTTATCCCGCTGTGTCGCGGCGACAATCGCCTGGCTTCCCAAGCCTCCAAAATCCAAATTCAGACCATACAGAAGCACGCCATCTTGAAACCTCCATCTTCCATTGAAAATGAAAAAAATATTTTCTCACACAAACAACAACGACGCTGCTCAAATTTCAGGTAGGAAAAGGGTAAGGTCAATAGAACACAGGGGAGCAGACACAGAGCAGCTGTGGAGGATGTGTGGAGGAAGGTTGGGTGGGGAGCAGTTAAGGGGAGGGGGGGGGGAGGAGTACTATACAAAGGTGCAGCTGCCGAGTTATCGATCGAAGCCGTCCCCCCCCCCCCCCACCACCCACCCCCATCTCTGACTGTGATAGTTTGCATCCCATTCGTGTTTGACATTGATTTTTCTCGCAAATTCCGTCGTTGAAAGTGGTAAGTTTAAGAGGAGGAGGAGGAGGGGGGGGGGGGGGGGGGGGGGGGAGGGGGGGGGAGACAAACCCGAAGATCTGTTTGTTGATGTCGTCGTCGATGTTTGTTGGTTTGTTCGCTTGTTTAATTGTTTTGCACCGGAAAATGAGGAGGGGGGGGGGGGGGGGGGGGGGGGGGAGAGAGAGAGAGAGAGAGAGAGAGAGAGAGATGATGGGCCGGAGAAAAAAAAGGGGGGGGGGGGGGTAGAATCTGAAGTGCTGGCAGCAGCGAGAATGACAAGGACTCGGCTGAAGAGGTCAGCCCAGAACGGAGTCTCCTGGAGAAGTGTTGCCGCTAAACCTATGTTCTTCAAGGAATAGAAATGCCTAAGTCAAGTAAGCCAACATGTCACTAAAATCTGTCACAAGCAAGCCTTTTTTTAAAAGCGTGGAAACAACAATAATGAAGGACGTTTGATAAAGACCATGATTCGTTTTCAGCATCCCCTTGTATTCTTCTCACCTTTTAATATGTACGTCATCCATATTGCAATTCTCTCCCATCCCAGTACGGGTGGGAACGGGGGGGGGGGTGGGGGAGAGACCGGGTGGGGAGAAAGAGAATCGTGGTGATGGAAGACAAACGACCGGAACAAATTACAACACAGATGAAACGCATTTTGAACGGTTGGCCTTCTTCACGTGATACAAAGCAAAGAGACAAAAAGGGAAAGACAACCAGCAGAGGAAATGTGTTTCTCACAGACATCCAGTTGGGACAACTCCCTGACATGTCCTTCGGCACCTTCCTATTTTCCTGGAAGAATATGATGTGAAATATCCTGTATTTAAAAAAAGGAAGAGCTGTGTGATTTTCATTCAGACACGACCCAAGTAAGATCAACTTCACCACCAGTGCACATGCCCGCACCGTATCACGGTGCCTTCTGCTGGTTCGTTTTGGAGTTCACATCCCGTTCCCCTGACGACAGCTTTACAGGGTTGGATGTCCCGACTACTGCCAGTGCTCCAATCGTATCTCTCCACAGCCCCGTTCTTTCCGCCGAATTACCCAAGGAGTTGAAACCGTGAATCGCACATTCCGCGAAGGCCTGGTCATGCAATATAGCCATGAATTATGCATTGACCTCAATGCCCAGATGAAGGACAGAATAGAAGAAGAAGGGGAGGGGGGGGGGGGGGGGGGGGGGGGGGGGGGGGGGGGGGGCTATATGAATTATGCAGTGGAACTATGTGGAATACATGTTGCCGCACAAGAAGTCAATGTGAACCACAAGTTATGAAACATTACAAATAGGATTTTGCACGAGGCAGAGGTGTGTGTGTGTGTGTGTGTGTGTGTGTGTGTGTGTGTGTGTGTGTGTAGGGTGGAGGGGAGGATAGCAGGGGGTAACCAGGCAAAGAAGAAACGTTGGAATATTTGCATCCTCAACAACGACGCCATCACTGTCTGAATTTTAAATATATAGAAATGTGTCTTGTAGAATTCATTTCTTGTTAACTTCTCTGAGATTACCGTGTCCGTCTTCCCCCTCCGTCTCTCTCTTTTTCTTCGTTTTTTTTTTTTTTTTTGTGTTGGAAATGTTTTGTTGTCTCTTGGGACTAGTTTTGACAGAATCTGATCATGTTAAAATTTCTCATCATGCGGTGTCATCTTTTCTGCAATGTCTGCTAGATATGCGTTGCTTTTTCCTGTGAATAATGTAAATTTTTGCGTCATAAGAGTTTTTGCATACATGCATTACTGTGGAGATTCTCAGCACACATGTAGATATTCCACATTCGTCATTATTTGTGTAGATGGAATGATATTTTTGTTTTGGATTGGGCAGTAACAGGAGAGGCAGAGGGAGCAACTAAAAAGCCAGCTTTTGCACCATGTTGTTTATTGCATATGCGACCACACAGGCCTTATCAGGAGTATGAATTCATATCAAATGGGAAAAAACAAACCCAGCACAAGTAATATGCAAATCCTGGTTAGAATCTGAATCGCCTTTTAGCTGTTGCTTTTAAACTAGAAACATTCTTTTCTCGATGCACATGATTAAGTGAGATGGAATGCGTTGATTTCGTGTGAAAACCTGAAAATCACACACGGAGGAACATCTCTGCAGACATTATTTGAGGAGTTTACCGGATGTGTGGTGCTGACATCTGATGTCGTGCGCGTTCCAGCATGCAACCAAAAAGGTGGATGATGCCGGGTGTCTCAGCACACGGGATTCAGCACGGTGCGGCTTCATAGTCGGAAGGGTAGAAGTGAGAGTATAATATGTGACCAGCCTGTAACCTGCGTCGTGCTGTCTCTTCCATGGAGTAAACGGTCAACCAAAAGACAAGATTGATAGCAAAGTTACGGTGAAAGACTGCGTGGACCACAGGGGCAAGACAGTGGCAGTTCGTGCAATTGTGAAAGTCGATCTGAATGGGCTGAATATTTTTTTCTTTTTGAGGGGGAGGGGGCAGTTATTGCTTCTCTCTCTCTCTCTCTCTCTCTCTCTCTCTCTCTGTCTCTCTGTCTGTCTGTCTGTCTGTCTGTCTGTCTGTCTCTCTCTGTCTCTCTCTCTCTCTCTCTCTCTCTCTCTCTCTCTCTCTCTCTCTCTCTCTCTCTCTCTCTCTCTCTCTCTCTCTCTCTCTCTCCCTCCCTTATCAACCTGCCTTTGTCCATCTTTGCGGTACATGACTGTCTGCAGTGAGCCAAAGCACACACCACGTGCTGTCTTTCTCGGTTAAAAAAAAAAACAACAAAACTTTTGATCTTGACGAACACCAACTACCCTTAACTAATCAACTTTATATCTCTGAGAGAAGGGGTAAGGGGGGGGGGAAATGAGAATGAATAATGGGTCCGTCTTGATCTGTCTGTCTGTCTGTCTGTATGTCTGTCTCTCTCTCTCTCTCTCTCTCTCTCTCTCTCTCTCTCTCTCTCTCTCTCTCTCTCCTCATTAAAGCACATACTTGCAAGTTTAGAAGTATTGGCTTTCGGGATGTGTGTAGTTGTTCCACCAATACTTCACCCAGTGGGAGTGGGGTAGGGGGCTGTAAAACAGTACACTAAAACCATCAGAAAGATGAGTGGCGAATGTGACAACTGTCCCAAGAGAAAAGGGGTGGAGGAGTCCAATTGAAGACAGCCAGCCAATGTAATAACCATCCCGGGGGGAAGGAGGTGGAAGGGGCATATAAAACATTCACAGCACAACAACGGCAACACGATAAGATGAATAGCATCCATGGGGAAAAAGAGGCTGAGAGGTCTAAGTAGTAGCATGCTAATACACTACCAGGACGACAGCACATTAAAACTGGGCGGCGAATGAGACGACCATTCCCGGAGAAAGGGGTGGAGGCACAAGGGATTAAAGTAACATTTTACCTACATCACCAGAAGTGAAATAGATGAGCCATTGGTGGTTTTATCGAATGGCACCTCTTAGCTCGTTGCTCAGTATGTTGCACGCATCTGTCAGGTAAGCTAGCTGACGCAACGTGTGAGGAAGTCACGTCTGAAACTGAATGTAAGGCTTACTTACCGGCCGCTTTTTTTTTTTTTTAATAAACGTAACAGATCTAAATACTGAGGGCAATTTGGCAATATCCATGGGTGGACATGGGCAAAAATCATTTCGTTCGCTTTCGAAAGCACCTGCTGAAACCGGCCAGCATCCCTCTTCTGTCTTTGTCACCACTCTCTTTGTCTCTGTCCCTGTCTGTCTGTCTGTCTGTCTGTCTCTCTCTGTCTCTCTCTCTCTCTCTCTCTCTCTCTCTCTCTCTCTCTCTCTCTCTCTCTCTCTCTCTCCTCTCTCTCTCTCTCTGTGTTGTGTGTGTTGTATGTGTTGTACAGAAACAGATTTCCAAACTAGTCTGGCTGGTTTCTCTGCCTCAGGCTTTAGTTCCCACATCCCATGCATTGTGGCTTATCGACCAATCCTTTTCCTTCCATATCGTTCAACTCCAGACTCTGAGGTCTAGAGGACAGGGAAATTGGTAGGAACGAGCTGGCACAGAAGAGGAAAGGACGGCGGGATTTGGGCGGGCGGGGGACGGGGGGGGGGGGGGGGGGGGGGGGGCTAACTACGTCTGGCCGAGTTGGAGTTTGGGACTTTTGGCCTTTCAAGAAATGACAAGGTTGAATGGCGTCAGTGCAGCGCAGTGCCGATTTGCATGGCAGATAAAACATGCTGCCAATATTTATGACAGTCATTCTTTAGCCAAACATCCATTACTGTACACTTGAATAACAAAGACTGCACAGATTCAACAGAGATTGGAGGAAAAGCTGTCAGTAAATGGAGAGGAGGAGGAGGAGGAGGAGGAGGTGGTGGTGGTGGTGGTGGTGGTGGTGGTGGTGGTGGTGTGTGTGTGTGTGTGTGTGTGTGTGTGTGTGTGTGTGTGTGTGTGAGAGAGAGAGAGAGAGAGAGAGAGAGAGAGAGAGAGAGAGAGAGAGAGAGAGAGAGAGATTTTAGAGGCGGTGGAGGACATGGCGTGATAAGGAGGTTAGGGAAGAGGGGATATGGTAGGCATGAGGAGTGAGAAGAGGCATAATGTCAGGAATGGAGAGAGAGAGAGAGCAAAAAAATCTAAATGACACATGAAAAAATCGAACAAAAAAAAAAAGAAGAAAATTTGTCCTGGTCCCCCCCCTCCCACACACGCGCTCCTACCACTCTCTGTCTCAATGTCCATATAACTGGCTGTGTGTCGTTCATCATTCATGTGAGTTTTTAGTTTCCGTGACGCAGACCCATGACATGTATACGCAGAGGACAAAAAGTAAGCCAGACTGGTGACATGCAGATGTAGGAGGCAGCAGGTCTCTCCCTCTGTGATGCAGCCAGGACGAAAAGAGAAGCCAAACCATCAGTGTCCATCACCCACAGTCCATGCAGTGCTGTTCTTATCCCCTGACGCCCGCAGAAAGAAAGAAAAAAAGCATGTGGTGTGTATGAATAGTTCACGTCGGTGTTTCATCCCCACCACTCCCATCCCCCAACACATTCATTCACACCAGTACACCACACACACACACACACACACACACACACACACACACACACACACACACAACACGCGCGCGCGCGCGCGCGCGCGCGCGCACGCACGCACGCACGCACGCACGCACGCACACATCGCCCCACATCCCCAACATAAAACACACGCATGCGCGCGCGCGCCCACACACACACACACACACACACACACACGCGCGCGCGCACCAGTATCCTCCTTCCCCAACCCTCCCACGTGTTGTGGAAATGGCCATGGGCATATACATAGTGCAGTAGTGCACCTTGTTCACTCCCGTTTCTGCAGTCTCCCTCTCGTCTTGCAGTCCAAGGTTTGTGTTTCCATCCGCGTCTGTCTGTCTGTCTGTCTGTCAGGAACATTCCACACAAACTACCTCACCGATCAGAACGAAACGCGGTGGAAACATGGCATGCCGCTCAGGGACCAACCCATTTAAATTATTGGGTGTAACACGTGGTTCGCTGAACATGAACTTTGTGTTGTATCCGCCTTTTTCGACATCTCAGTACACGGCTGGTACATACCAGTGTGAAAAACGTGGAAATCAGATTGGCCACCAGAGTACGTGCTATTTTACGCTGCATCGGGTAAAAAAAGAATAGTGTTGATACATGAGCAGAACAATAATCCTCCTGAAGTCTTGCTCTTCCAGGTATTGATCTTGTTGGAATCGAAGATTAAGTGGATTTTACACCGTGTTTGTTGATATTAATGAATGAATAGGGTAGCGCAGCCAACATATGAATGCCGGGGTCTTTCGGTACATATGATATCTCCGAGCTCTGGAAGTTCTGTTTTGGTGGCTTCGTTTTTCTGTCATCCTCAGTTCTGTGCTGGTAACTTCCCTTTTCTGTCACTATGAGGTCTGAGCTAATAACCTCCCTTTTCTAACACTATAACTGATGTTTTTCCTCTTCATTTTCGTTCATTGTTGTCACCTGTTCTCCAGTCTTCTGTTACCACAAGTCTTTATCCTTGTTTTCTTGTTACAGTTCATAAACATGCCAGTGTTTCTGCCGTGATCAAGCAACCAGCGGTGACACTATGCACACTGTCAGGAGTGGACACTTGCTGTTCACAATGTAATGTCTGCTTACCCATCTTTTTTCCAACTAAGCTGTGTAATCTGACAGTTAAAATGCCTGGGCAATGCCTGTCGCTTGAAGCATAGACTTGTCTTGCTTGCTGTGATAATGATACCCAATATGTCGTGATTGCCCTGAAAAAGTCGTTGTTTGGTTGGCAGGTCTAGAATGATAACTTTAGAAAAGGAAATAATGTGAAACTGGTTGTGCGATTCGCGAAGTTAAACGTATATCTCTCCACTGGTATTCATCAGCACCTCATTTCACCTAGTCCAGAAGGAAAACAGGCGAGTGGACCGGCAAAAATAAAGACTATGATGAGCGGAGACGTGAGTGTGGGTGGGAACGGGGCCAAGGAGAAGGACACAGGCAGAAGACAGGCATAAGGAGGAGAAGAAGAGAAAGCTTGGCACATAATGGCATTGTCAGAAAAATTCGCATGAACAAACTGAGATAGTAGCGACGGCAAACACAACATAGAACATGAAACACTGGACGGGGTCAGGTCATTAATGCACACATAGAGATGAGGACATGACTGCCGACCGGACCCCTTCTTCTCTGTGACTGCAATTACTGTAAGTAATAGCCTGCCAAGCCGCCCAGTAAAATCGACGTGAAGGATCGAATGGGATTTTGTAACAGAGGACAGAGGCTGGGTGGAGAATTTATGTGTCTCTTGAGGAGATTAGGGAAGCAGCCAACCACCCCCCCCCCCCCCCCCCCCCCCCCCCCCCCCCCCCCCCCCCCCCCCCCCCCCCCCCCCCCCCTGCCTGTCTCTCACGTTCCGTCTTTATGTCGCCCATAACATGCTTTTTTATGAAGTCAACGCCAAGGGACTGCTCATGTCTTTAGTTGCATTTCTAGGATGATGTATGCTTTTCTTTAATAAAAAAAAAAGAGAATAATTTATTATACATATTGACACGCCTGCACTGACGGGGACAGGATAAAGGAACACTGTAAGTGGATTCTCCTGTCTTCTTTCTGTCACTTTCTCTGTGACTCTTCTGTGTCCTTTTTCTTCCACTCGTACACAGCGTTTTAACTAAGAAGCTGCAGTAAGAAAGCAAAGATTAAGGTGTTAAGTGGCGGGTTGTGTTAATGCATTTTTCATTATGGAGGCAATTGCAGTTCCAATGGCGAACGATTACTTATTGTAGCCTCTCACCCCCAAGGGAGTATAGGCCATTGACAACAGCCCTCCAGCGCACTCGGCTCTGGGCTGTCCTTCCTGCTTCTGTCCAACGGGTTTCCTTGCTCCCCAGCTCTGTCCCAGTATGTCATAGTGGCCAGTAGTGCTTTTCATGTTTTGATGTTGAAAATGCTCCCAAATTTATTTTTGCCAGTGACTTTTTACCTGGCAAATCTCAGTGACAGTGTAACTATCATTTTAAAGAAAAAGCCAGTGCAAGTTTGGTTTGTGTTTGAATATAGTTCACATATAAACAAAATCATAAATAATTTGTAACCCTTTGATAGGCCCCAAGGGATGGACTTTGGCGCTTTTCCTAAGCACAATTTTGTTTGAAAAAGTTCTGTATCATACTACTGAACCTGAAAAGAGATCTCAGTGAAATTATTCTGTATTTAAAAAAAAAAAGTTTTAAACAAAGTATGTCTTGGTTTAAAGTTCAGGTATTGATCTAAGATGACACGGTCTGTTCTGGGATTCTCTTCGTCTGCCTTTACACGTCGTCCATGGAAAGACGAAAAATCAGAACCTTAGTGGTGAAACTTTGGTGAAATATCCTGGCTGGCGTATTGTACTGCACTGAATTATAATGTATAGTATGATTCTGTTTCTGCACGTGTCTCTGTGCAAACATTGAGCAGCTCTTCCCGAGGAAGGTGTGCCGCCATAGTAGAGCGCTACTTTGTTTACGTCTGAACTTGCTTTTTGTGCCCTATCAAAGAGGATGTCTGTATGGAAATATTCAGCCAAGAACATTTCTCTTCTCTTCCATTGGTTCGTTAACGCCTGTAAATTATATGCTGCACGCCGTTCTCGGTGTATCAGCTAACTCAAAATTCTAACCGTTTGACAACAACGTAAGATTCAGTTGATAGGGAGAGGGGGAGAAACACCCCTATGCGAGACTTGAACTGTGGACCCTCCCAAGGCGGGTGGGCTGACCACTAACACTTTGACGTTGCTGCACCAGTGAGCTCATTCAGGTTTAACGTCCACACCCATTTCAGATGATGGAAGCAGATCCCAAAGAAAGAGCGGAGCGGAAAGGGTTGGATGGGAGTGGGAAGCAAAAAAGCCAGGTTTTTTTCGTTTGTTTTTTTTAAGTTGGGTACCAGCGGGGACCAAACTCGCAGCGCCTACCAGCAGGCTCAGCGCTTTACGACCGAGCCATCCACGCACCTGACAACTGTGTGCTTTCTCCACGTTCCAACTGGTCAGTTGGCTCGTTTGTCTACTACGTTTACACCGTACAGTCACCGTGGTGCGCAGGTATGGTCAGAACAATGAGAGGATACGGACGGAACGTGTGCCCCGGCTCACATCTGCTGCGGGGCTTGTCTCCGTTAACCACACGCCAGGTTTAACGAGCCGCCTCATTAAAGCCGCCTGCTTCGCGCTCAAAGCCCGGGTCCAATCAGATTAGCCAAGAGGGGTCAGAGGTCAAAGCTAGTTTGATCCATGAAACCCTGAACCCGTTAATGTGCCGGCTGCTTTCCCTGCTCGGTGGCCTCTCTCCGCCCAGTTACAGTTTCAGTTACCGTGCCACCGGCCACACAGCATCTTTTCAGCACTGTCGCCTCACAGATAAAGACAAGTCTAAATCCGCTTCTTTGAAGGAAATGGTCTGAAAGGTGAAGAAGACAACCGGTTCTTTGAAGGAAATGGTCTGAAAGGTGAACAAGACAACAGAGCTGTTTTGCGCTATCTGTAATATAATAGCTAATCGATAGACATTCTTAATTAACCTTAGCTGTACGTCACTTAACCTTTCGCGCGCCATATGTCCTGGGCCTCTAGGGACCCATGCTTTCTGTATGGGGATAAAGCCTTGCCATGCATCAAGGAAATTCAGCAACCCATGATTTTTCTGAAGGAACAAAGCTTTGCCATACATCATGGGCATTCAGCGACCCATGATTTTTCTGAAGGAACAAAGCCTTGCCATACATCATAGGCATTCAGCGACCCATGATTTTTCTGAAAGAACAAAGCCTTGCCATACATCATGGCCATTCAGCGACCCATGATTTTTCTGAAAGAACAAAGCCTTGCCATACATCATGGCCATTCAGCGACCCATGATTTTTCTGAAGGAACAAAGCTATGCCGTCTACGTGGTGGGTCTCCAGAGGCCTATACTTTGATGGGAATAACGTATTACCTTGGTTTCATTTTTTTTTTTTTTTTTTTGCTGTCCCCTTTAATTGTTGACAAAAACGATTTTTGGTACATGTGCAGAGCCATGCTTTTGACAGTCATGAAATGTTGTAGCTGTAGCTTAGAAACTGACTCGGTTATCAAGTGAAAATCATAACCATGGGTCATCAAGATCGACCACGTACAGCATTGCCTAATCTGATTTAGGCTGTACTGAAGGCGCTAGCTAGCTCGTCCTCTTGAATTTGCATTCCCTGCTTGAGAGACCATGAATATAACAATTTTACAAGAATGCTTTTTTTGATTAGGCCAACAGGACAAGCAGAACAGACAGCTGGTGTCCACTCTGGACAGTGTTGGTATATTTTCATCACCTGGTGGCCCAGTCAGCAGAAACAAGCTGGTTCGCCACAGAAATGGATACGAGAAATTCAGGAATGAAGGTGAATGAGCTACAAAGGTAGAAAAACAGAAGGCGAAAATGAAAGAAGATATAAATGAAAAAAGGCTGATTCAAAGAGCGTGAAAGAAAAGATTATCAAGCAGAAAATCTCCAGAGAGCGGGGGGCACAGTTTAGACTGACACATTCATAAATTTGCCTGCATGTTTTTCCTTTTTATTTCCAAACCAACGAAAACGGTCCGTTTTTTTTTTTTTTTTTTTTTTTTTTTTTGTAAAACTGGGAGTGATAAATTAGGGGGAATTCCTGATGCACTCAGTTAACACAGCCTTGAATTATGGAGAGTTATGGGAGTGGGGAAGGGAGAAGAAACGGAAACGAGCAAAAATTTGCAAATGGAAGGGGGAGGAAGGTTGCAAAGTGAGGGAGTGGGGGCGGGAGTGAGGGTGTGGGATCTTTCTGGAGAGTTCAAGTGTAGTTCTTCTTCAGTGCTGGCTGAAGAGCTACGCTCTGAACGTCTGTTCCAACTCTCTCCTCTAGAATACTGCCACCTTCCAGCCCACCACCCTCACCCTGCTCCTTCCCGTCTGCTCCCTCCTCCTGACACGGCTAGGTCATTTCATGCAACAGGTCCAGCACCCTCGAACTTTTCCTTCTTGTTTTATTTCATCGGCTAAAAAGATGGAAATTAAGCTCTTCGCATTTGTCGGGGCCCTCCCGGGTACCATTGTCACGATGCGTCTCGGAGATAAATCAATAGCTGACTGGGTTGCCCGTTCAGGTAACGAGAAATGCCAGCCTGTTGTCCGTCGTCCGGCGAGGTAGGCCTTCTACTTGCATGTAGTTGTTGCCCGCGTGCGAACCACTCCGGTGCATGCTTAAAACACGTCGTGGATGTTGAGGTACTCACGCTTTTTTCCTGAAGGACTACAGCCTTGCCGTATGTCGTAGACCTCCAAGGACCCATAGTTTTAGAGAAGCAGTGAAGCCCTGCTTAGGTGTTATTTTTTTGTTTACTCCTTTGTTGACAAAAGAGCAATTTTTGATACAGATGCGGGGTCAGGGTGTGCTTACAGCCTTACCAAGGTTTTGTTTTTTATTTACTCTTTGTTGACAAAAAGAAAGCAATGTTTGGTACAAATGCTGAACAATGGCGCATTCATAGCCTTGCCTAGGTTTTTTTGTTTGTTTGTTCACTCTTTTTTTTTGACAAAAAGCAGTTTTTGGTACAGATGCGGGGCAATAGTGTGTTTATTAACAAAGTCTAAATTTTGCGGAGACAGCCTGAGAAACACTCTTAGCTATCAGGTGAAAATCATGACTGTGGGACATTCATTATCCACAATGTACGTCAATGGTTAACAGAATGTATATAAATCAATTGAAGTGGTCCTTTTTATTTTGGGTGGGAGAAGGGTACAGGATACAGGTATGGAGTGGTAGAGAAACGGGTCCCATTCCCACTGGCACTCATCGTAACAGCTGCCGTTGTCTGTGCCCATCTTAACTCGGCATTCTGGTGATGCATGTGAATTGTTAGACAGGTCCTCACCCCTCACTTCCCCCGAACGGTTTTATTCCCGTCTGTTCTGTCACGCTGTGTGAGGGTAAAAATGCAATGAACCTTATTATTCTATTTCAGCTTTTCCCCCCTTTCTTTTAAATCGGACTGTAGATTGGCAGACGTCTGAGGGACCACATACTATGAAGGGTTCGCGGTCACCGAGTCACCGAGGCTGAGAACTGGAAACCGGCCATGAGTCTGGGTCCACTTAACCCGACGTGTCCTTCACTGATAGTATATTGTACGCACAGTCTGGTGTTGTTAGCGTCAGTGAGCGGCTGGCGTTATCTTTTATGACGGTGAAAAGCGAGTCGGTGTTGTACTTTTTAGGATGGTACTGTGAATGAGCAACATACTTGCCTTTTGAACACAAACCCACCTGTTGAAAAGAAGAAAGGAGAGAAGGAAGAAACATGATAATGCCACACATCAATGGCTCAACGTGGACCCAAATGTTGAGTCATAATATGTGTTTCTGTATTTCGGTAATGCTGAGTACTGCGGAAAGCGTCCTGTCATCTGATGGGAGATACGGGGTGAAGCTGAATGAGAGCAAATCGACGTCAGCTTCCAATAAAGCGGTGCATTGCTGTCTCTTGACGTATAGGTAGCACGTTTACAACCAAGGACACACACACATACTCATCCACACACATCTACTCTCTCCCTCCCTCATGCTGACTCTCTCTCTCTCTCTCTCTCTCTCTCTCTCTCTCTCTCTCTCTCTCTGTGACTCTTCTCCCTGTTTCATCCTAACAGAATCTGCGGGTTCTGGACAACGTAGAATTTCATAGTTTTGATGAAACCTACTTTCAAAGGAACTCGAATTACAAGTTAGTCCTTCATTTTTACAGAGACTAAATGGCAAATCTGTTTTTTGACATGAAGCGAAGGCACATGCTGGAAGCCATCTGGTCTCAGTATCAGGACGGCCCGAAACACAGGAAAACGGGAAATTGTCAGAGGCTGATATAGCGAATTGAAAGGGGAGAGGGAGGGGAGTTGGTTATAATGTCTAGCCGCAAACTTAAATACCTAAGAAATATGTTAACCCCCCCCCCCCCCCCCCTTCCCCACTAACGTGATGAAGCGATCCTCTGCTGATGTTGTCTAATGCCAGAAAATAATTATCATATAGGAACAGAACACTCATCAATTCTGATTAATGTTTAGCGTCGCGGACTCCCGGCTGGGAGGTCGTGGGTTCGAATCCCATCAGACGTCATGTGGGTTTTTCTGCCCGACCGGCTCCTACTACCCAGTTTGAGTTTGCTGCGGACTCAGTTGGGAAGACTGGGACCACACAGTCGAGTTTCATCCACTTAATGGATGCGTTTCTGAGAGTGTTGCTCAAATTTCCTGACCAACACTGCAGGTGTCTGTATCTCTCGGGCCTGTTGACGCGGGATATATTATGAAAGGAAGCGTAGAGTACAGCCCTGTCATGTAGTCTCAGACCGAAATGGAAATCCGTAGCATCATCATAATCATCCTCATTCTCATCGATCAGCATAAAAAAAGTCTCAAATTCTGTGGCCCTTCATGCCCTGCTCTCATGGTGGCCTCAGTTTCGATGTCCTCTCCACGTCTGTGGCCTTGGTTTGGTTCCGTCGGGGTCACCGGTATCGGCGAGTCCATGGGGGCTGTCGTTGGACGGACGTGGTGGCGCCCTCCGGAGGGAGAGCTCACTCACGCCGGCTCCGCGACTAAGCAATTATTGTCGTCAGTAGGGGGCTTAGTAGGTGGTGTCCTGCGTATGTTAGATCAGAACAGGCGCCACTGAACACCACTGAAGTGACTCGGCAGCAGTGCAGTGTCTCCTCCGGTGAGTTGCCTCTTGACGACTTGACATTGACTGCTGCCTGTGGATTGCCGGTGCTGGGGCTGCGGCGGGGGCGACCGGGCCGAAGGACAACATTTCATCATGGACGAACAAGATTCTCTCCAGATGTTGTCGGTTATGACCACATTTCTATGTGAAAGAATATCACATCTTTTTTACATATGTGACCTCCCCGTTATGTTAATTGTAATGACACCTGGGGGTGGGGGGGGGGGGGGGGGTTGTTACTCTGAGTTTCAGGAGTTTTTAAAGCGAACATCCTTTTGTAAGTACCTTGATTCCAAAGCGTGATCGGGCCTACGCCTTTGGCAAGACCCCAATACCCCTCTAAAGGCACATTAACTTCTGACCATTTCCGCCATTACCGCCGCCGGACCTTTGCTGTAGCCCACATCATCGGCAGTGGTGGATGAAGGACTGGGATCTACCGGCAGGGTGTGTCAGAGGGGCATGGTAGATGTCTGGGTCTTGGACAGCTAGCGCTGCACAGTGGTTGTGAAGTCTGCAACACAGCCTATGAATCCAAGGCTAAGATTCATCTCTCTAGAGAATTCATCCTCCGAATGAGACTGTAAAACCGAGGTTCCGTGTGTGAACGCACGCATAACATCTTGCACACACGTAAAATCCCATCACCAACTTTCGGAAGAGAAGGCCAGTTTGGCCGTTGGTATGGATGACACGTTACACATAGCATGCACCCTGCTTGAGAAATGAAAGGAATGAAGGAAGTAAGGAAAAAATAAAGTGAACGATATGAACGAACGATTGACTGGAAGACACGGGAAACGACTGAATGAAGCGCCGGCTGGCAGCTCTTCAGTCGGCACTACCCAGGTAGGCAGCCCGTTGTGTAAACGAGGGTGGATTGTAAAGCGCTTAGAGCTTGATCTCTAGCCGAGGACAGGCGCCATGTAAGTATTCATAATAATAAGAATAATACAGTCTTGGTCTAAGGGTCTTGACGAACGACATTCAAGACGATGTATCAAGCGTTTTGCCTGCTCAGCAGCCTCGTGTTTGATCAGGCTATGACCACGCTCCCGACCTAGGGCTGCCACTCAGTCTCTCCTGGCTACCCCCTCCCCAGTCCCTGTCCTGTAAGAAAACTGTGGGGAATGAAGGGGGACAGAAGAGTTTTGAATGAGTTTCCTTCCCCCTGCCTCGCCAGGGTGCATCCACGCCACTTCAGATCACGTCATGTGTTGCTCAGGTACCAGGGCTGTCGCTCACCCTGTCTTGGCTTCCCTCTTCCTTTCCGAGTTCATGGGATAAAAATTGGGGAATTGAAGGAGGACCAGATGATTTTGGAAAGGAGTGTTCCACAGTCTCTCCTAGTTCTCGAGGGTGCCTGCACGGCACGTAGGATCATGGCATGTATTACTCAGTATAAGGTGACTTGAAACTTAACAGTAGGAAAAGATAGCTTGAATCGTTTTCCTCCAACCTTATTCCAAGTAAACTAGTCATTAAAATGTCGCTGCTGAGTTCACTTCCAGTAAGTCCAAGCTGTTGGTTCTCAAGGAAGAGTGTGGCAAAAGGACATCTCAGAATAGCCTTTTATTCATGCTGCATGAAAAGAAACTCAGGCCAGTGCGTAATCAGAATAGGGTTTCATTTCTGACCTCTTGCCTTCAGACACCAGTCATTTTGTCTGGACGGAGGTTGAATCTGGTGTTATAATATCTAAATCACGGACTAAGTGGTTTAAACTGTGTCTTCGTTTCATCTCTGTCTCTGTGACTTCCACCTGATGACTGGACGTGTCGGTTTACGACTCTGTGGTCTGGGAAGTGTGAGCTGAGTGGGACACAAGTCAATTCGTTGTATGAAAACCTGGGAACATTACCACGACCAGTGCACAGACAGGGAGAGTTAGGCATCGGCTGGTGACGGTGTTCAAGGTGCGTGTGACTAGTTATCAGCTCCTCTGTGTGTGGGAGATGGAGGCGAAGTGGGCGGGAGTGAGGTGAGTGGGAGGGGTGGAGGGAGGATGGGAAGGGGGAGAATGAGGACATCTGAGAGGAGAAAGATTTATCGAATCTTCTTGTCACACTGTGGTGGTAGAAGAGATTCATCAGGTGACAGCTGTGTTACATTGATGTTTTGTCATGTTTTACAAAAATATTAGAGAGAGAGAGAGGGGGGGGGGGATATGGGGATGGCTGAAGATAGAAGGGAAAGAGGGAAGATGGCCAAGGGCGTGGAGGGGGAGATGAGGAAAGAAGTGAGTAGTTCTGGAGAAAAAATATAAGGGTAGAGGGAGAAGGGATGGGATGAACTGGAGACGGGGCAGAGGCGAGGGAGGGGGGATTGAGGGAGGAAGGGAGGAGGGTCGATGGGCGTGAGAGTAGAGAGGAGAGGGTGATACCAAAAGCACACTCTCACTTACACAGACAAACACGCGAACAGTGTGATCTACATATGTGAATGTTCTGTTAACGGAGAAATTCACAACCAGCCAGCCCGAAAACCATCCGACACGTTCCTAGGTAGTCCTGGCAATCCGTTTTCCGGTGCCAAGATATGTTTTCTGTTTACACACTCTCACGTCTGGACTTATTCCATAAATATTCATCTCTTCCCCGGCTGTCAATACTTCAGTGTGATGAAGCAGAACTACGGCTCCACCATTCCCGCTGACCACCGTCCTGGCAATGTATGCAAGAGTCCACCCTGCGCTGATGGAGTGGCGCTGGAGGCGAACAGTCAATAGAAGGAGGAAATTGGGTCTTCTGTGATTAGGGTCTGTCCACAGAGCACGTGGATGTATGGGATAGTTTCTTACCCCATGACCAGAATATCAAACCCCAGACAGCATCTGATCAGCGATGGCGGAGTTGTTTTGTTGGTCATATTATTTAATCATTTCCTTCGTTTTTCTTTTATAGTGGTTCATAAAAAAGATGTCTTCACTGCTTGTCTGTCACGAGTAGGGTCTCATTGAAGTCTTTGTTATGGTAGAAGAAAATGGTATGTTTGTGGTCACAAAGTTGCCTGTCTGAAATAACACATAGTGGAAAAACATATTTTTTTAAGTAAAGAACAAACTGGAAAACAATTCCCACAATTATTGTTAAATGTTGAAGTCAGCGGTTTTTTCAGCGATGTTAAAACATCCGATTTTCTGTCGTTGGTTATAGTTCAAACTTACATGAACATTTAATCATCATGATAGCTGATTATATCAAGACCAAGACCATCTGTGTACTAGCAGGGGAAAAACACAACTAACTGCACAAATTGTCAGTTTTACTGTCCTGGTTTGCGTCCTCATTCTGCCCTTAAGGGAAACTACCATGGGAGAAAAACCTTCTGGGCTATGAAAAGACAACAACAACAAAACAAACAATGGGGTATTAATTCAACTATCACAAATCTTAAAACTTAAATCTTAAAAATCTTAATCTTGTGACCACTCCAGGAGCTCTGAGAGTCCTAGTAATGTTACTGAGGTCCACAACGTGTCTTTCTCCATCTTCAAGTCAGCTGTTTGAAGTCAGTCTCCTCAAAGATAGGCAAAGGATGATCGAGAGGAGAATGAAGAGGAGAGAGAGAGAGAGAGAGAGAGAGAGAGAGAGAGAGAGAGAGAGAGAGAGAGAGAGGAGGGGGGGGTAGAAAAGTTGAGAGCTCATCAAACTGACGGTAGTCACCATGCGTTCAGATACCTGATGTTGATGACTCATCTCTCCTGAACGGCCAAAAGAGCCGTTTTCATCAGTTAGAAATGAGAGTTATACCGATGAATGACAGTGCACCACGCATCGATCCCCTACATTACAGTCCTGTTAATTTTCAATGCGAAGAGTGTTTTCCCCTGACAACCCTACAAACCAGGCGTTGTTGCGCTAATATGGGTGAATAAACGACAAATTAATGTAAAGAGAGAGTGTCAAAACTCAGTACGTGGATGTAGTGCATGCTGTTTTATATTTCTGCAAAATCAGCTTTGCATGTTAGTTTTTTATTTCGAATACAGCCACCCAAATGGTGCAAACTGTTAGAGGTACTATCCACTTATCTCTGCCGACATGGAAGGCAAGCGTTGTTATGACAATGTCCGAACATGCAGAAATGGGCGTGAAATGAGTTTTCCCTGTTGCAAAACTAAACCAGATATAACAAAACTTATCATGTAAGGGAGCCTGTGTTTTCTAGTCTTGAAGCAGAAGATTGAGCCTTGTTCCTTGAACCTGTGGATCAGCACTCACAGAACGTCTGCTTGGTCAGTAGCTCCATGGGGATAAACAGCTCCACACCTCTCCTGTCCCCACTGAACGTGGTGAGTCGCAGTGTGCGAACTGGGGAGAAACCTGCCCGCCAGAGGTGGATCGATGGTTTAAATTAAAAGCAGGCCGCATGTGTGAACGTCAAAAGCCTCTTGCGGATCAGTCCGTACGGTTACAGCCATTAGCACCACAACTGACAAAGTGCGCGGCCCAGTCCGACGAAACAAGTCTGGTCAGAGGAATCCTTGGGGATGGGGGGGACTGACAGTGTGTATGGTGGGAGTCTGAGGGCTGCTTCCAGACTGATCTATTGGATGGTCTCTGGACGATGATGGAGAGGTCCTGGGGGCATGGACAGACAGCAGGGTCTGGTAGTTTCGTGAAGATTATGCATCAAATGTGAAAAGGGGAGACGCAGTGAGGTCGTTAACAGGCAAGGTAGGTGCCCATGTCCATTTCGTACGCAGACTCTGTGACAAGTCATTGGTTAACATAGTGTGGTCTGGTAAATAATAACATTGTATAATCTTTTTGTCTGCCTTTACCATCTTTCACAACATTAAGGAGTAATGCTGACACAGTTGGACAAATAAACGTAAGCTATCAACAATTACAGAATATTCAGACAGTTTTTGATAATTTTTCGTTCAAGAAAAAAGACGAAAATTGAAGTACGAGCATATAAACGAATGTACGGACCTTCACACTTTAAAATTTGAAAATGGTAAGCAGAGAAGAAACAACAAAAAAACACAAAAACAAAAAAAAAAAAACAAACAAACAAACAAACAAAACCTAACCACATGCACACTTTAAAACTTTCTTAGAATAGAACTTCATATTTTGATGTACGCTGGACTCCGGCAACGAAACACAAATGACAGGTGAAACTGGCGGTGGGTGAGGATTGGGGGTGGTTATCAATACTTGGATTTGTTTCTAAACGTTATCAGCTGCCATATATAGATAAGTATATCACCAAACATTTCAGCGTACAAAACAAGAAATAACATTCACATGGTTTTCCACTGCCTAGCAAAACATGGGGATGCACTGTAGTGCAGGACAGATCTCGTGAATTTAACAGCCAACAGACATGTTCCTAACAAAATGCTCTTAGTGCCCTACGACTGTACTGCATTATCAGCTACAACTGATGTTTTAGAATGGAGCATGGATTCGTCTCAACTTACGCACCTGCTGAGTTTGAGCCTGCCGTGTGTAAATATCACTTTCTGTGTTATTAGCCGTTTGAAGTATCCACTGGAATGTAAAGAGGGAAGTAATAAGATGTGAGAGGCGCAGCAAAAGGTGATGAGAGGGAGAAACACTGAGAGAAGGGTATGTAACATGGTAACCCCTCTCTTTCCAAATCATGGTCAGAGGGTTTTAGGCATGCTGTCCGTTCATCATGTAGACCGCTACTCTTATTCTGACTTGCTCATCATATGAGAGAGAGAGAGAGAGAGAGAGAGAGAGAGAGAGAGAGAGAGGCAGGTGGGGGCAAAAGATAAAAATAGCAAGATCAAGCATAGGCCATATGTGGCCACCAATTGCACGAGAAATAACCGATTCCCTTTCATCACAGCAGAGTGCCGTTGAGCCTGTTTGCAGTCGCCCATTTTTCGTTATCCACTGATCTGTTGGGCCCTCTCCCCAACTTTCCCTGCCCACGTTCAAACCCATGAGAACCCCTGTGACAGATGTTCAAGCCCTCCTCCCGGGTCACCACGACACACATCAAAGACGCCCGACTCCACAAGCCCACCAAAACCAAAACACGGCCTTCAGAGGAACAGGGGCGATCATGTTAGAGAAACTCTGTCTTCACGTGGAAATGAGAACACAGCCTCCTCCCGAAACGGCAACTCGCCTGACATTTTTCACAAAGTAGAAAAGGTCGAGGAAAATAGAACACAAGGAGATAGAGGGATGAAGAGGAGGGAAGGTGAAGGTGGGCTAGAGGAGGGAGGGAGAAGGAAAAGAGGGGGGGGGTGGATAGTGGGATGAAGCAGAAAGAGTTGTTTGAGAGTTGGTTTGTTAGAAAGGGACAGCTGCCTAATGATCGATTGCAATGGTCTCCTTTCCTGTGATTGTTTTAATTTCATTCGCCTTCGACATCGATTTCCTCACAAAATGACTTCCCTTCTTCGGGAAAGAAAAAAGAAATCATTTGAGGCAAAACGCAGACAGATTTTGTGTGTTTAAAAAGAACATGGAAGAATGTAAGAGATGGGTAGGGGTAGGGGTGGAGAGAGGGTGAAATCAAAAACAGCACGGACAGACATGAGCTAGCGTGAGAAGAGAGAGAAGACAGTAAAGACTGAAATATGGGATGGTGGCGGAGAAGGACGGCTCTGTCTGATGAGATTAAATCTTACGTTAGCACTACAAATAGAAACACATGGACCAAGTTCCAGTGGCTTTACATTCTACAGAGACAACCTGCAATGTCAGTGTGCATTTATGTCGTCTGTCTGGAACCATGTTTTTTTATGCTGTGAGGAAAAAAAAATGGGGAAGTACCATGCTATGGTAGCAGAAATGGCTGAGAGAGAGAGAGAGAAAGAGAGAGAGAGAAAGGGGGGAGAGGGAGGATGAGGGAGATAGAGGAGCAGAGCGCAGAGAGAGGAGAGAGAGAGAGCGAGAGAGTGAGAGAGAGAGAGAGAGAGAGAGAGAGAGAAGGGCAAAAAGGGCAAAATAATGCTATGAGTAGGAGGCTCCAGGGGTACTTAGGAATAGTTGGTAGGACCTCGCAGGAATGGTGTAGTCCACCTCGCAGGAATAATTCTAATCTACCTTTACATCCATGAAAGAAGACTGTAAATATCCAATGTTTGGACACATCATCTTGCTTTTCGGAAGAAAAAGGTAGGGTGACTGAACGATCCAAATGATGATAGAAGAAAAAGGAAGGTACTGAACGATCCAAATGATGATAGAAGCAAAAAGGAGGGTACTGAACGATCCAAATGATGATAGAAGCAAAGGAAGAGGGTACTGAACGATCCAAATGATGATAGAAGCAAAAGGAAGGTACTGAACGATCCAAATGATGATAAAGCGAAAGGAAGGTACTGAACGATCCCAATGATGATAGAAAGCAAAAGGAGGGTACTGAACGATCCAAATGATGATAGAAGCAAAAGGAGGTACTGAACGATCCAAATGATGATAGAAGCAAAAGGAAGGTACTGAACGATCCAAATGATGATAGAAGCAAAAGGAAGGGTACTGAACGACGATCCAAATGATGATAGAAGCAAAAGGAGGGTAACTGAACGATCCAAATGATGATAGAAGCAAAAGGAGGGTACTGAACGATCCAAATGATGATAGAAGCAAAAGGAGGGTACTGAACGATCCAAATGATGATAGAAGCAAAAGGAGGGTACTGATCCGATGATAGAATGATGATATGAAGCAAAAAGGAAGGTACTTGAACGATCCAAATGATGATAGAAGCAAAAGGAGGGGTACTGAACGATCCAAATGATGATAGAAGCAAAAGGAAGGTACTGAACGATCCACCAAATGATGATAGAAGCAAATGAGATAGAAGAGGAAGGTACTGAACGATCCAAATGATGATAGAAGCAAAAGGATAGGTACTGACGACGATCCAAATGATGATAGAAGCAAAAGGAGGGTACTGAACGATCCAAAATGATGATAGAAGCAAAAGGAAGGTACTGAACGATCCAAATGTACTGATAGAGATGATGATAGGGACTGACGAGGGAGGAGGGGGAGAGAGTGAAAATGCCGGTGGCTCTTCCTACCAATCAAGTGACGTGAACATCGTATCCCTTGGAGAACAAAATTACCACTAATCAAGGAATGTGTCTTTATGATCTTTTGCCCATTAAAAAAAAAAACGTATCTTTGAAATGAATTTGAATAGACAGCCCTGAATTGGAAATTGCATTGATAGAAACTCTTCTGTGGTTTTCATCTCTATATATGTTGGGCAGTATGATTCGCCGAATGCTGCAGACTTCTTTGCCACTGGTAGGCAGAGCCGGCGTCATTCATCAGTTGGGAGATCCTTGTGTAAAGGTTCAAGGAAAGACGCGTTGACATAGCTCCTCTTCTGCAATGTGAGTGAGGAATGATAGGGGTTCAGAATAGGAAGCACTGGAGGCTGGGACGGCATTCACTTCGCAGCAGAAAAGATGTGTTCAAAGGGTTGAGGAGAAATGAAGGTGAGCAGGGGGGGGGGGGGGGGGGGGGGGGGGGGGGGGGAGAAGAGAGAGAGAGAGAGAGAGAGAGACAGAGACAGACAGACAGACAGGAGCAGGAGGCTTGGAGGGGAGAAGATGGAAGGAAAGGCGGAGAAAAAAGAAATGAGGGATTTACGTAGACAAAATGCACACACTATTGCGCGGTTCTTCAGAGAAGTGTCGCCACGTACTGCCTTCACTTCACTAGGTCTTAGTAAAATGGACAGACAGGATTTGGATTGTCGAGGTAAACAGTTTTGAAAAGAACGGCGAAAGGCTTCATTGAAGTGCAGAAAGTTTCAGCAATGTATTATTGTTTCCTGCACAAAGTACAGCTTAGTGTACACATCAGTTTGGAGAACTGAAGGATGAAATGGGCAAAAAAAGTAAAAATTCCGACAAGGCCAACTGGTAAGTCTTGAAGCTGTCAATCATTTATACTTTGGCAACTGCATGTCGTGTTGTCACAGAGTCTGATTTTCGCAAGAAGGAGACAGTCAAACAAACTTGGATTTCGATGAAGACCAACAAGAGGAGATAATGTTTTTAAAGAGAAAACGATAAGACAATGTCCCCTTGTCTTACAATTCTGGTGAGTCTGAATAAACTCCCTCTGCCTCTCTCTCTCTCTCTCTCTCTCTCTCTCTCTCTCTCTCTCTCTGTCCTGAGTGACCTCCCTTGTCTGGCTGCCAGCAAGTCGAACTTCCCCTAGCTCCGCTAAATTTTCTCTGTGTTTACAACAAAACTTCAGTAATGCCTACAGAAGGTCTGCCATTGAGTTTAGAAAATATCCTGAATGCCGCTCTGCGTGGTATGACGTTATCGTCCTTTAGAATTGAAGGCAGAGACAGTCAGACTGCTGTCATTCTGAGACTAAAAGCGATTGCCGACCATTCCCCTGCCGTGCAAGCCAAAGCTCACAGTGCTGTGTTCAGGAGAAACATGCGTCACAGGTCAACAGAGACAGGAGAAGGGCCGAGGAACACAGGAAGCATAAGGCCAGTGAATGTGTACTGCCCCCCCGTCGGGTCTGTTCCTGCCAACCCCACCCTGCCTGTCATACAACACCGACAGAATGACAACATCAGTGGAGCTGCCTGTGCTGACTTCTTCCAGTTTTCAGACCACCATCCCACAGCTGTATCTTTGCCTGCACCGTCTGACAATGAAACACGCATCGACATAGCACAGTGTGACATAGACAGTGCGTCGGTTGCTGTTGTTCCCAAGTTAGAATTCCATAAACACAGTGATGTGGACAAAGTCTGAATGAAGATTATGTAGAAGACGTTTCTGATGCCGAAAGACACCCGAGACAGTCCATTAGTAACTACGACCGGACTTCAGCTCAACGTGAAACTGAAGCCTTTGTCGCAGAAACAGACATGAGAAGATTCTTCGGATTTCATTATGTCAGCAACTGCACATGCGGACAATATTACAATAAGAGACATCATGACATGTTTGGAAGAAACAACAAGGAAAATGGATGACCACTTGTGTTCCTTGAAGGAAGGACTGAGAGGCAGCGTGACACGTGACACAGAGGGCGAACACCGAAATCTTGGCGGTCCATCGTGACTCCTACATTGTCGCGTCGCTATTGTTCATAAACGTTTTTGAAAATCTGACTGTCATTAATGTTGGTGTTGATTACTGAATTCGATGCTTTTCCGTGTTCTGGATTCCTCGACGCGATGATCTTTCTTGTTATGTATTGGTCATGTGTTTATCTATGATTTTCGTTTATACACAGTCCTCCCTACCTCTCCCCCCTCCCCCGCCCCCGTCTCCCATGCTTGTTAATGGGTGTTGTAAAGCTTATCACATAAACCATTCATTCATTCTCTCTGTCTCTTGTCTCTGTCTGTCTGCAGTCTGTCTGTCTGTCTGTCTGTCTGTCTGTCTCTCTCTCTCTCTCTGTATGTCTGTCTCTCTCTCTGTCTCTGTGAGTCCGTCTGTCTGTGAGTCCGTCTGTCCCCCCCCCCCCCCCCTCGCTCGTGTCGGTGTGTGTGTGTGTATGTATGTGTGTGTGGTGTGTGTGTGTGTGGTGTGTGTGTGTGTGTGTGTGTGTGTGTGTGTGTGTGTCGTGTGTGTGTGTGTGTGTGTGTGTGTGTGTGTGTGTGTGTGTGTGTGTGTGGTGTGTGTGTGTTCATGAGACAGACAGACAGGCAGACAGACTGGCAGGGCAATGGGGTGAAATGCAGGCGATAGGAAAGAGAAGGGACTTGGCGAGGGGCAGAAAGTCCTGACAAATACCGGGTTTGTTGGCTGGTGTTTTATCCTCCGTGCTGCACTTCATACACCTGTAGACGGCACGTCCATGCTGATTCGTGTGTGTGTGTGTGTGTGTGTGTGTGTGTGTGTGTGTGTGTGTGTGTGTGTGGAGAGAGAGAGAGAGAGGAGAGAGAGAGAGATGGTGATGGATGCATGAAGAGAGAGAGAGAGAGAGATTGTGTGATGGATGCAGAGAGAGAGAGAGAGAGAGAGAGAGAGAGAGAGAGAGAGAGAGAGAGAGAGAGTGAGAGAGATCGGAGAGATCAGGGAATCACCAGAATCCCTTTGTTAAAGGACACAAATACATTAAGATAAAGAACACAATCCCCACACGCATCTGGAGAGAGAGAGAGAGAGAGAGAGAGAGAGAGAGAGGAGAGAGAGAGAGAGAGAGAGGGTGAGAGAGCAGAAAGAGAGTGAGAGACAGCGACAGAGACAGAGAGGTTGGGTATAGTGGGAGAGGTGGGCTTAGGAAGGAGCTGGAAAGCCACAAGATGAAGACCTTCAATTTCCATTGGTATTGGATTCAAACTGACAGTTGAAGGCCCTGTAGGAATGGGCGAAGAGAAGCATAGGGAGTGTAGTAAGCATTGGGGCGCAATGGGGCAGAGGAGGCAGAAAGCAGAAGGTGGGACCTGCAGGGAAACAGCAAAAGTAATGACCATATAATTTAATGCAGCCTAGCACGGCCGCCAGAGGTCCACGCCAACTTGTGGAGACTCGTGTCTGTGTCCTTTTATCCGTCTAGTCCCTGCATGATTTTGCAAGCTTTCATGTGCTTTCCTTGCTGCCAGTGGATCTTCGGGGCGGCTCCCTGGTCTGTCCTGACCACTTTAAACCTCGTTCATAATCTCTGTGGCGAACGTGCGGCTCTGTTCCCGCGCCATGCCCACATACGTCAAAGGCTCTCAGCCCTGCTCGCCTACTCCCCTCTTCCACTGACACATAATCCGTCTTGGAAACTTTTGTCCACCCGGAAATGTGAGATTCTCCCTTGCCCTCTTCTTTTTGGAGTAAAAAAAGGTTGGCCATTTCTCAAGAAGTGGGGGATTAAGACAAAGGAGAAGAGAAAGTCGAAAAATTACTTCTCTCCCATCCCACACCCACCTTCAAACAAACAGCAACAAATGAAAACAAAAAACAAAACACAACACAACACAAAACAAAAAACAAAAAAAAAAAAACCGGTAGGAGATTTGGGGAAGGGAGAAAGAGTAGTGAATGAAAGGTGATGGATAGTAGAGTATTGAAGAGATGAGCCCCCCCCCCCCTCCCCCTCTCCCCACTAATGTTAAGGTTGTTCTTAATTAAATGAACTTTTAGCTCGTAAAATGATTAATTGTAAAAGGAAAGGGGTTATGAAAAGACATTTCCCCAGTGAAATCTTTCATCGGTTTTATTGTTCCAGCAGCTGATCCTCCAATAGCTGATAAAAGCACTCAGTGGAGAATATTTCATCCCGTACCCCCTTTCCCTTCGAAAGCAAATCTGCCCTTTAAAGTTTTATATATATATATATATATATATATATATATATATATATATATATATATATATATATATATATAATTTTAACTGGGGGCAGATGACGTTGGCTACACTTCCCATTTCAAAGCTAAAGGTGTCTGGGCCCTTGTTCAGTCATTTCTGTTTTTGCATGTGCTGCATCAACCTGTGAGCCCTTTAAGCTTGTGGTGGGATGTCCACTGTTTTAGCTGGGGATTTTGATGACAATATCATAAGCCTGCATTCTACTCCATGGCAGCAGCGCATGCAAACGACAAAAGTGTGAATCGCGTATTAGCGGTACTTAATGAATGGTGTGCATTGTCAGTTTCATGTGTTCAAGGTATGTCCTTGGTGTGCATGTTTACATCTGTGTGTGAAGTTATAATGGTGGAATGTTTTGATTAATACAAAGCTTGTCAAATATATATTTGCACTTCTATAACATGCACTTAAACTTTTTTTTTCACTCTGTCTACACTTACACTTGACATCTGCAAAGGAAACAGCTTTCATTCTGTTACGTAATACCGAAAAAGTTGGAGAGTTTTTTTTTGTAAACACTATTGATAGGGAAGCACAAACATGTGTACATATTACTGCATGGTGTTGTTAGCGTTATACGTTGATGTTTACTGATCATGTGTACGCACAGAAACGTAACACTTTCACATTTTTTTATCATTTAACTTTGTCAAATCCACACATTAGTATGCTTTAAAATGCACCCACATGAGTCTGACAGACTGCATTAAAAGCAGAAATCATGGCCGACAATGAAACATTTCAATAGTATGTATACTGCTAAATTTGTTTGATAGTTGACTGCGAAATGTGACAGTAAAACAGGTTGGGTGGGGAGGCCTTTGGGTGTGTAAGGGACGACGACAAAAAGACAACGCATGCCTGTTTAAATGAAGTTTTCGCAATCTTGCAGTCTGAAATGGGGTCTTTTTCCTTTTCCTATTTTGATTTCTTTCATTTCCTGTCTCTCTGTCTCTCTCTCTGTCTGTCTGTCTGTCTCTGTCTGTCTCTGTCTGTCTCTCTGTCTGTCTGTCTGTCTGTCTCTCTCTCTCTCTCTCTCTCTCTCTCTCTCTCTCTCTCTCTCTCTCTCATACAAGCCTATAATAGCTCCATCTCGTTAGGACAAGAGGGTGGGTGGGGAGGGTGGGTGGTGGCGGGGAGGGTTGGTGGGAATGTATTTTGTTACCTGTGGCGCATTCGTCCATTGATCCGTCAGTCGATGTCAGTTCCGGCGACGACAGAAACCTGACATTTAAACACGGTACAACCCATATGCCTTTGAATGGCCTGCAGGACTGGTGCCCCCAGTACCTCTGGAGCAGTGGTTGATGGAAAGTGTACACACTGCAATTTGGAGAGAGTAGGAAAATGGGAGGGGAGAAAGGTAAAAGTGGTGGGGGCGGGGAACAGAACGGCAAAAAACCGATTCAGCTCAAAACGCACAACATTCAGCTGAGTGCACAATAGACCAGGGACGTTTTCGTGTCATTGAGAGACAACGGACAACAACCGTTTTTTCCTCGTGTGTCAACCCTCAGCCACAAAGCCGACCAACGGTGCATGAATCGGCTTGAAAAAGCGATTTGCACAACAGCGGCCCCCGCACAGACTGCCGCGTCATCACGTAAGGGATTCACACTCACACGCTGAAAAAGGGAGTCTTTGGCATCTGGAATTTCACCACATCCATGATGTTTGAGTTTCTAACAGAGTCATCCAAGGGAACTGACTCGGTTGTTTGATTGCTAAGTCAACAGCCAAGGCAGACAGTGTGCCAACCACTCCGTCAGTATTTTCCAGCAGACAAAGAGGACCACGTTGGGCTTGTCCCAGGCGGACCTGGCTCGC
>JADBJO010010193.1:5000-17500 GCA_016801955.1 Conus betulinus
TAACTACAACAAGAAGAAGAATGATAATAACAATAGTGATCATAATTATAACAATAATGATGATGGTGATGATAATGATGATAACAACAACAATAATAACAACAACAATAATGATAATAATAATAACAACAATAAAACAATGACAATGCCAGTAGTAATGATATAATAATGATGATGATGATGATGATGATAAATAAAAATAGTTATAGCAATGATGATAATGATACAATAATAAAATTAAAATAATAATAACAATAACAATAACAAAAGCTACAACAATGATAATAGTGATGATGATAATAATGATAATAATAATGAAATAATGATAATTATTGGTGAATAAAAATGTAATAGCGATGATAACAACAGCAGTAATAAGAATAAACATAACATGATAATAATAATAAATGATGATGATGATGATGATGATAATAACAATAATAACAATAATTATAATCTAAAGGCACAAGTGGAGGTTCCTATTCATACCCCCCCCCCCCCTTCCCGGCCACCACCACCACCACCACCACCCACCACCACCCTCCCCCCCCCCCCCCCCCCCCCCCCCGGTGGAACAAAGGAATGAGGACAGCCTAACCCAGACCAGCTCCAATGGGGATGTAGACATACAGCTTGTCTTCTCTATGTAACAAAGGAATGAGGACAACCTGACCCAGACCAGCTCCAATGGGGATGTAGACATACAGCTTGTCTTCTCTATGTAAACAAAAGAATGAGGACAGCCTAACCCAGACCAGCTCCAGTGGGGATGTAGACATACAGCTTGTCTTCTCTATGTAAACAAAGGAATGAGGACAGCCTAACCCAGACCAGCTCCAGTGGGGATGTAGACATACAGCTTGTCTTCTCTATGTAAACAAAGGAATGAGGACAGCCTAACCCAGACCAGCTCCAGTGGGGATGTAGACATACTTGCTTGTCTTCTCTATGTAAACAAAGGATGAGGACAGCCTAACCCAGACCAGCTCCAATGGGGATGTAGACATACAGCTTGTCTTCTCTATGTAAACAAAGGAATGAGGACAGCCTAACCCAGACCAGCTCAATGGGATGTAGACATACAGCTTGTCTTCTCTATGTAAACAAAGGAATGAGGACAGCCTAACCCAGACCAGCTCCAATGGGGATGTAGACATACAGCTTGTCTTCTCTATGTAAACAAAGGAATGAGGACAGCCTGACCCAGACCAGCTCCAATGGGGATGTAGACATACAGCTTGTCTTCTCTATGTAACACATGTAAGAATGAGGACAGCCTAACCCAGACCAGCTCCAATGGGGATGTAGACACACCTGAAGGAAGCAGGTTAAGCATCCCCGCAAGAGGTAAGTGTGGCAGCCGTTGGACAACTGACACCATCCTTCTGCTTCAGCTCTGTGGACAGAGAGAGAGAGAGAGGCAGACAGACAGACAGAGAGACAGGCAGGCAGACAGAGACAAGACAGAGAGATTCTGAAACAGAGACAGACAGCGGTCAGACAGACAGACAGAGATAAAGAGGAAACAGAGAGAGAGAGAGATATATATAATGCTGAACAATTAAGTAGTGGGGGAAAACAAGTGCAGGTTAACAATTCTTCCATCATTATAGTAATGACTTGGCAAATAATTTGGCAAAGATTGGAAAAAAAAAAATGTAAATGGGAATGGGAAAATGTATATCATAAATATAAAAACCCTTCACTAGCTGCATGAGGAAACTATCGCAATCCCTCTTGAAGACAAATCTATATGTATCGCCTGCTCCGAGGCCTTTCGTCCGCTGATCGGACTCATCAGTGAGACACGGCTGATTGTGTCTGTACTCTTGGCGTCAGATAGAGACACACCACAGTCCATAATT
Source organism: Conus betulinus (assembly GCA_016801955.1). Lineage (NCBI taxonomy): Eukaryota > Metazoa > Mollusca > Gastropoda > Neogastropoda > Conidae > Conus > Conus betulinus. The sequence continues at coordinate 6,866 of JADBJO010010193.1, forward strand.
CTGTGGTGTTCCGACCGCCAAGGGTTCGAAAAGAATCCAACTTAAAACCCCCAGAGCAGCCAGCGAAAGGTAGTAGAATTAAACAAAACGAAAGTGTGGAAGGGAAAAAAGTTGTTGAAAACTCAAAATATTACGCAAATATATATATATGAGAAGCATTTATTATTCCCCATTCACCTACTCAAGCACATACTGTCAGTTAGGCAGAATCATCTACCACTGCAGATAAGAAGGCTTATCACCCCCCTATTTCTATAATCTGAGACATAAGAGCAAGCTTTGTTTATAATTATATATATATATATATATATATATATATGTGTGTGTGTGTGTGTGTGTGTGTGTGTGTTATGGTATGCTACCCATAATCTAGTACAGCGGGTTTTTTTTTTCTCTCTTCTGTAAACTGCTGGTTCAAACAATTATTGATAAGGTAAATGAGCGACTGACCGACTAACTGACCAATTGATTCATCCCATTGAATATTGAGATAACACACCCAGTTTGCTGTGCAGCATTTTTCAAGGGCGCTGCCTATTCTTTTGCGTCTTTGTTTCTCCTTTTCTTTGGTCTCTTGGTTTTCCTTTTCTTTGGTAAGCTCTTTTTTCCTTTTTCTTTGGTAAGCTCTTTGTTTTTCCTTTTCTTTGGGAAGCTCTTTTTTCTCCTTTTCTTTGGTAAGCTCTTTGTTTTTCCTTTTCTTTGGGAAGCTCTTTGTTTTCTCCTTTTCTTTGGTAAGCTCTTTGTTTTTTCCTTTTCTTTGGGAAGCTCTTGATCTCTTTCGGATGCTGTTCTTTCCATATGGCTACTTTTCTTTGTTTTGCTTTTTTTTCTTTTATTTTTTTTTCTTCCTTTCTTCATAGAGCCTTCATCCTTCCCTTCTTCTCTAATTCCTTCCTTTCTGTCTAGTGTCACTCGTTGTTTCCTTCATGGTACACACACACCCTTTTGTGCTCCCCCCCCCCCCCCCCCCCCCCCCCCCCTTCCTTCTTTCTGTGCATCCTTACTTTTGTATTTTTTCTTTTTGCATCGTTTCTTTGTTTGTTCTTCTTTCTTTCTATCTTTCTTCCCTTCACTCTGTCTTTGCCGTCCTTCCCTTTGTTCCTCTTCTTTCTTTCTTCCTTCCGTCTTTTCGTCCTCTCCCACTCATTCCTTTCTCTCTTTCTCATGTCTGTTTCTTCAATCTCTTTTTGCTTTCGTCCTTTCTCTTTCTTTCCATTAACAAAAATTCCTTTCTCCCTCCACTTTCCATCCTTCTTCGTTCGTTCCTTCTTTACTTTCTCCTTTTTTTTTCCCTTTCATTTCTTTTGATATCTTTCTCTGCCTTCTTTCTTTTTCTTCCTTCCTCCCTTTCGCTTTCTGTCCCAATCTCTCTCCTTTTCGCCTTTTTAACTGTCTTTGCCCTGTCTTGTCTCTCGCGTTTTCTATCCTGGACAAACGAGTTTTTTTTTTTTCCTCATGTATGATTGTGTGTACTGTCCATGATAAAGACAAATATGTGCTAAGTATTTAAGAGATTGGTACTACCTAACAAAGACAATTTTCATGTGTGCATATAAAACAACAACAAATGCTTTGTGCTGAATATTCAAGAGGACCATACCACCTAAAAGAGTTCATTTTTATGTATTGGTGTTTATCACCAATTCTTTTCCTGTTCAAACAATCTGAAATCATTGCAACTGAGAAAACTGCTGCTTTAAAACTAAGAAATGTTATCCGTTTACTTTTTTGTAATCCAAATAATTTCTAAATTGTTGAAGTAATATATTCATATTTAAACAAAAATGAAAGTCCTAAAGTTGTCTGTTTTTTTCTGTTTATTAAGACGGAGTAAGAAAACATTTTGCATAATGAAAGGCACGAAGACAAAAAAATTACAAAGAGAATTCCCTTACGAAAAAAAAACAGAAAAAAATGTTCAAAAAGGAAAAAAAATGAGTTGATTAAACTGACAACTAAGCACGAAGAAGCCCCCCCCCCCCCCCCCCCCCCCCCCCCCCTCCCCAAACGCAACTAACCAGGAAATTTCTTCTTTGTTCAGAAGACACAGATTCGTGTTTAGCTTATATACCACATCCTCATAAAACATCTTCATAAAAAAAATAGAAAAATTTTTTGTCAGTTATCCTTATAACACATGTTAGGGAAATTATTCATACTTACCTTCTGAATGAAGTATAGGGGGATCAAATCGTTCACAGAGCCGGGGACTACGACCGAAAACACCATAAACACACACACGAACACAAAAAAATTACACACCAATTCCCAAAAGAGACACGAGAACACTGAGGGCTGTGTTTGTATCCCTACTAACCAAGTAAAAAGACCTGCATTGTGCGTGCACCAAAGTGAAACTGATCCTGTGGACATCCCCATATTGTCCCCCCCCCACGAATTCTTCCTCAATGTTTTTTTTTTTCCTTCCTGACGAGGACGGAAGCTGGTTTGCAAGATTGAAACTGCTCCGGTGAATCATCCCCAAATTGTTCCCACTCGTGAATTTGTCCGAGACGTATTTTATTTCCTGACGAAGATAGAAAAAACAAACAAACAAACGAAGAAACAGAAAATGCATGACAGACAATGTTTCAGAATGGAGAGATTGAGAGAGAGATCGTTCACAGAGCCGGGGACTCAAGACCAAAACACCATAAACCACACACACCAACACTCACACCACGGTGCAAAAGAGACACGAGAACACTGAGGGCTGTGTTCCTACTAACCAAGTAAAAAGACCGCATTGTGCGTGCACCAAAGTGAAACTGATCCTGTGGACACCCCCATATTGTCCCCACTCACGAATTCTTCCTCAATGTATTTTTTTTCCTTCCTGACGAGGACGGAAGCTCAGATTGAAACTGCTCCGGTGAATCATCCCCAAATTGTTCCCACTCGTGAATTTGTCCGAGACGTATTTTATTCCTGACGAAGATAGAAAAACAAACAAACAAACGAAGAAAAAACAGAAAATGCATGACAGACAATGTTGCAGAATGGAGAGATTGAGAGAGAGAGAGGGTGGGACTCAAGACTCAAGACTCAGGTCAATAATGAACAAAATAGAATTCAAGTGAAAACAAGGGGACGTCAAATCCACACACACACACACGCACACACACACGCGCGCACACACACACACACACACACACACACACACACACACACACACACACACACACACACACACAACACACACACGTCACTTGTGAAAAGTGGGAAGAACAAAGCGGAACAAACAGAAAATATTTCCTGTGTAGAAGAGGCGAAAAAAAAACCCCGAAAAAGCAGGTGTAGCATTTTCCACTAACAATGTTAATTTTAAGACATTTCTAGTAGTTCTCTTTTTTGCATTGCATAAAAAATAAACATGGCTACAGAGCGGGTTACATCTCTTTTTCTCATTCTGCAATAAAAAGGTTAGCGGTGACTGATACACGTTTTTGAAGAAGGGTGAAATATACTTTTCTCTTAAGTCATGGTAAGATGGACAATGAAGCAAAAAATGTAATTCGTTTTCGATCTGATCGCAGAATGGACAGTTTTTTAGTGTTGGGTTTGTATCTTTTATGGACATTTAAATCGCTTACTCCCAGCCGAAACTTGACAAAAACATTTCGAAATCTCGGAATAGTAATATCATGTAGATATTTTTCAGGCTGCAGCAACGATTTAAACAAGCGGTAAGTAGAATATCTGTCGCTGTTTGATAACTTATCATTCCATTCTTGTTTATAACAATCAGTCATACGTTGTTTCAATTCACGCAGAAAAAGTTTCTCGCAACCTACCCCACCATTTAGCCAAACAAAGGAAAATCCAAATACATCTAGACAATGTTTTATAGAAAGCACCCAATTCGTTTGCAAACTAACATTTTCTATATTTTGTAGTAATCTCATTTTATCCATTTCGTATGCTTGTTTTGGCAGCCTTGAGAGAGGTAAGTTTTGTAACTTCAACCAGTATCGCACTGCTCTTATTGTGTTGTCTATATACAAAGGATATCTACCCAGCTCTCCATATGTCATTGTGTTTGGGGTATTTGGAGACACATTCAAAAAACGTTTACACGCAAACAGATGAGGTAGTTCAATGCAATGGAAACGAGACAGACCCCAGATTTCTGCTGCATACAACAACATTGGGTTACTTGAGCATCAAACAATTAAAAAAGACAGATCGATCTAAAGTCCCCAATCTCCACATCGTTTTCATGATCTGTACAACTTTTCCTTTAGTTCGTCCTGAGAATTCTTCGAGTGCAATGTCGTACGACAATTTTGTGGTCAATGTAAATCCTAAGTATTTATAGCTGTTTACTATTTCGATTTCTTTATCCTGATAAAAAATTTTTTTTCTGACTTTGTCAGAAACCCGCCCTTCCTAAAAACCATTACTTTCGTCTTGTTCAGGTTCACTTTGAGCCCTAAAGAAGTTGAAGCCTTTTTTCGAGGTTATTTTATCTGATTTTGAAGCCCAACTGGAGTTGTCGAGAACAGCAGATATCATCGCAAAAACAACAACAAAAATATTTCCTGCAAGCCTGGTAGAAGTTGGAATCCATGCTTTCCATTTTGTGTCACTTGATCGGCAACTTCAGTGATCAGCAGGGAGAGAAAATCAGGGGAGACAACATGCAACCCTGTTTCACACCTGCCGACAGTCAAAAAAATCAGAGACTTCATTGCCCCAACGCACACACGACTGCACCGATGCGTAAATACCTTGTAGCATACGTAGCATTTTGGTAGAGGTTTTAATCTTTTAAGAACAAGCCAAAGGCAATCCCTATCGACTGAATCGAAAGCTTTCATATAATCAATAAAAGCAACGTACACTTTACATTTTCCCTTTCCTGTAAACCGCTTTTTTATTATAGATACTAGCGTAAAAATATGGTCAATCGTTTCATAATTTTTACGGAATCCAGCTTGTTCTTCGCAAATGTTATGTTCCTTTTCTGCCCATGTGTATAAACGTTTATTTAGAATAGACGTAAAGACTTTACTAATAATACTTAACAATGAAATACCACGATAATTTTCAGGGTTATTTGCATCTCCTTTTTTAAACAATGGGACTATAACTGATCGCGACCACTCATCTGGATAAACGCCTTCATCAAACAGATTATTAAACAATTTAGTAAGAAAGGGCGTTATCAGATTTTCTGCTACCTTCAAAAATTCACCAGGTATTTCATCGATCCCAGCAGCTTTACAGTTTTTTTATTTTACGAATTGTATATTTAACTTCTTCCTTAGTTATTTCTTCATCTAATTCTGGAACATGAATGGAAATATCTTCTTCATCTACAGTAGCATTGTGCCCTGGTGATATTGGTGTATGTTGCCCTAAAACCTCGGCGAAATGATCTTTCCAACTTTCTATGTTTATGGTTACGTTATTTTTAATCCTTGGCTTACTCGCTTTACTAACGACCAGAATTTTGAACTATCATGTTTATTTTGTAATAGAGAAGCACGAACAGACTGATTATAACATTCTTTTTTTCATTCAGTTTAGACTGATAATCGGATCGTTCTCGTAGGAAAACTTGCTCATCCTCCCCTTTACGCGTACGGGTGAAGCGGCGTAAGCAACTAACGACCTGACGTTTCAGTTTTCTGCACTCCATGTCAAACCATTTATTCACACGCTGCGCGCGGCCCCCAAACTGGATCGTTCGTCGCATGCACTGCCCCGCAGTGAGCAACAGCGACACAAACTGGCCCAGCGCAGATTTGGCACTGACCTCAATATGGTTCATTGCTTCTTCCATGGCTTTCTTCCCTTCGCCAGAAACTAAATAATCTAAAAATATCTGCTTTTTTTCTGGGTCCCATTTTATTTTTTTTCCATATTTCTTTTATCCCTGTAACTGCATAGATTATCATCTTGAGTGGCAACAGAAACAGTGAGTTCTATAGGCAGATGTTGCGACTCAATACGATTTGCAACTGACATATTTTTTACATAATGTACAAAATCTACGGAAGACAAAAAGAAACCAATGGTGCTATTTCCTCTCTGTGACAGAAAAGTAGAGTTTCCATCACCATCACCATCAACACAACCATTTAAAGGCGTCAACTGGAACATAGCACAAAACTGAATCAACATTTTCCCAAAACTATTTACAACATCATCCTGTGATTTTCTTTCAAAAGCCTTTTCTGGTTTTCCCCCAAAATATTCATCAACACTCACATCTAGGTACCAATCACCAATTCGTGAATTCAAATCACCACCAATCAAATAAAACAAATCTTCACCACATTCCATCAAAGACATCATAAACTGTTCCAGCTTTTGCAGGTTGCAATCAAAATCTTTCTTTTCATAATATGGACTCTTAACTGGGTGATTGTAAATACCAAGGAAAAGAACATCTTTTTCACAACCAAAAAGCTCCTTTGATATTTTGCAACACAAGATATTGTCACATTTTGTGTTTCTATTTTTGTAATATATTTAGAAATTGGTTTTCGAATCAACATAACAGTTCCACCAGAACTACGTCCCATTTTTGACAGCTTTACTGCAGGACAATGCAAAACTTAAAGTAAACATCAAAATCAAAGGAACGATTCGCAAAGAAAACAAATGTCGAAAGATGTTATATAATCAACAAAATCAAGATCAGTAAGTTTAGAAACTAAACCGTTTATATTCCAACAAGTTACTGAAAATACTTTTTTCTTGTTCACACAATTTTGGCTCCAATGAGTAAGGTTTCCAGTTTGTATATTATCATGTTCCTGTGCATTGCCATGTGCCTGTGTATCACCATGTGTCTGCGTATTTTCAAGTTCTTGAGTGCTGCCATGTGCCTGTGTATTATCATGTGTCTGTGTATCTCCATGCGCCTGTGCAGTATCATGTGCCTGTATATTTCCACGTTCCTGTGTATGGCATGTGCATCTGTGTGCCGAGCGTGTGTGTTCTGACCTCACGTTGTACGTCTCGGCCTGACCCCTATTCTCCCACATTGTCGCCGTCGTTTGCACGTGTTGCACTATTCTGTCTCTTGCCCCAGGTCAAGTCCCTCAGACTAGTTTTGACGAGTCGACGCCCTGGTTCGTGGTCGATCATTGTTGTCATCACGCACGGGATTTCCGCGGTTCATCCCGTGATCCAGATCTGGTTGGGTGACATCACCGTCAACACACTTGGGGTTCCCCGTGTGTCGACACCACCGTGACTGCCGGCACTGTCAGCACCAAACTGGCGATCGTGTAGTCTGGATGATGTAGCACGCTGATCCCTGACATGAAGTCTGCCGTTTAACAAAGAACCCGTCTTCCCCTCATCACGTAGCCCCTTCAGCTTGGCCGTCTGTCTTCTAGTCAAATCCTGTGCCACCTTCAGCCCGTCTCGCTCCATGTCCTGCCTCGCAGATCGGTCCTTCATCAGGCGCATCACATCGCCCCATCTCTGGAACTTTGCTATGATGGGGCGGGAATGGGGGTTGCGGGGGTTGAGTCTACCGAGACGATGTGCCCTCTCAATAACGTCGTCTCCCCAAGTTGCGCCAGGAACATAGGTGTTCAGCACATGTGTCACGGCTTCAGCACAGTCCTCTTTCTCCCCTGCTTGGGCCTCAGGAATGCCATACAACTTGACATTATTTCTTCGGGAAAATCCCTTCAGTCGATCTACCTCCACCTCGAGGTCAGACACTGTCTTGAGCAAGTCGTCTTGCTGATTTGAGAGACGTAATATCTTCTCTACATTTTGTTGAACACCCTCTTTTGTAGTGCTAACATCACGACACAAATCGGAGATGCTTTTCTTCAACAGCTCCTGGTCATCTTTGAACTGTTTCAACACATCTTCCTGTCTCTTTAAAGTTTCGGCTTGAGTTTGCATAACCATCAAAATATTGTCTAACTTCTGTTGCAGATTGACCTCCAGCTGACTGATATTATCCCGTAAATCCGACGTCACCTTGTCTGGTTCTTCATCCATAGCAGAGGTATTTTTGGTCTTGTCCGGTGAAGGCCCTGGGTTTTCTTCGACGTCGCCACTGAGTTTGACCCTATGCAGTGCAAACGCGAACAGCGCTAAGCACAGAGAGGGTACAGTCGACAATATCATCGCGTGTCGGGGTTTCGTAAACAATCATAGGTCGCTGTATTTGTAAATAGAGTTCCACTCACCAAACAGAGTTCTTCAGTGAAAGTGTTCGGTAGAAGGAAAGGAGAACTCACAGCCATCACAACTAATGTTTCATACTGCAAGCCAGCGTAGCCAGGAACAGCAGCAAAGCCATGTAAACAACACATCGCCGACACACGCCTTGCCACTGTTATCACGTGCGAACACATTCTCTTTCCCTTTCGTGTGATTTAAAAGTTTTGCCACACACACACAATGAAATTGGCCAATTTTGGCTCTCCAAAGACCTAGGTCAATCATTTTCACTCGAATTATTCGCCAGAAACAGTTAATTTACCACTGAGCAGAATTTCAAACCAAAGCAATAGCTACAACCTAGGTGTTTTCCATCTAAACTACAAATTTGAAGAGCCACAAAAACTTTCGCTGTGCCATGTTTTACAGTCGACCTTGACCCCCGAGAGAGGGTGGGAGAGAGAGAGAGAGAGAGAGAGAGAGAGGGAGAGAGAGAGAGAGAGAGAGAGAGAGAGAGAGAGAGAGAGAGAGAGAGAGAGAGAGAACATCTGTAGGCCCTGGTACACAACTGACAGAAGTGGGAGAACCTGGTGAAACTGTTCTTCACTGCAGTGACCCAGTGATTCCTCACAGAGTGAAGGAAAAAAAAATGAAAAGGAACAAGGAAAAGACAGAAAAAAAGAAAGAAGGAAAAGACAGGAGTATTCGCCCATAGATTCTCCTGACCCCTTCGTCTACATTCACAGGGTCTGTGGAAAATGATGATGGGGTGGGGGGGGGATGGATTGGGGGCTGAGGGTGGATGGGGGTGAAGGAGAGAGGGGTGGGGTGATGTGGTATTGACATACATATGAGAACAACATCTGGACTGACTGGTGTGGTGTTGACATATCCATGGAGACAATGGATGGATTGACTGATGTGTTGGCATATTCATGGGGACAATGGATGGATTGACTGATGTGTTGGCATATTCATGGGGACAATGGATGGATTGACTGATGTGTTGGCATATTCATGGGGACAATGGATGGATTGACTGATGTGGTGTGTGGCATATTCTTGGGGACAATGGATGGATTGACTGATGTGGTGTTGGCATATTCATGGGGAGAATGGATGGATTGACTGATGTGGTGTGGCATATTCATGGGGAAAATGGATGGATTGACTGATGTGGTACTGGCATATTCATGGGGACAATAGAAAATCAAGGAAAGAAAACTTCACAGCAAGAATAAATGAAGAATGAGTGGGAGGAGCGAAGAAAAAGGAAGAAAGAAAGGAATAGATAAAGAAAGAAGGAAAGAAAGGGGGAAAAAAGGAATAGAGAAAGATGTGAAGGAACGAAGAATGGAAGCTCGTATGGCTTGATAAAGGAAGACAGAAACGAAGAAAGAAAGGATTTGGCGAAGGATGAAAAAATGGTAATAAATGAAAGAAGGAAGGAAAGGTAGAAACAAGAGACAAAAAAGGAGCATAAAGAAGATATGAATGAAAGCAGGAAGGAACAAAGGGGAAACATGAGAAGAAATGAAGGAAAGAGGAAGGGATGAACTAAAATGGAATGAAGAGAAAGGAAGGAAAGAAGAAACAGAGGAAGTAAGGGAGAAAAGAAAGAAAAAAAATGACCGAAGAGGAAAGGACGGGGGGAGAAAAAAGGAATAAGCTGTAACATTGTTGCTGCTCCCCAGATGTGCGTGTTGATGATGATGTTGTAATTTCAATGAAGTTTGGTGTAACCAAGAAAGGGGATATGGAAGAAGAAGGTAAGAAGGAAATGAAGGGGGATAGAAGGAGGAAGGAAGGGGGATAGGAGGGAAAAGGGGGGGGGGGGGGGGGGGACAATGACAATTGAAATAAGAAAGAAACGTAGGAAGAAATTATTGACATGAGAAAAGAACAAACGAGTGACGAAAAGGATGAAGAAAAAAAAAATGAAGCAAGGACAATTGCTGCTTGAACTGGTCTGATTCTGAAGAACTGGTGCAGCGGTGGAATTCCTCAAACAGAGAAGTGGATGGGGATGGTGGGAAGAGCGAAAGGTCGGGGGTGGGAAGAAGAAGGAGACGGAGGTACTGTTAGGTTGTGGAGAGGTGGAAGGGAGAGGGGTGAGGATGGGGGAGTGCCCTATCTCTCTGACCCCGTAAGAACACAGTCATCATCGCCAGTGAGAAGTTTATAAGTGGTCCCCCTATGTGCATTAAAAAAAAAAACCGCCTTGGCTAAATGTTGACAAGTAGCATCTTTTCTTACGGGTGACACAAATTACCATCGAAACCCATCACTAATAAGGCTCAGAACACAAAAGCATAGTCTGTGAAAACAATGCTAATATGACTCACTACTATCACGGATATCCTCACCACACCACCACCTTCCTCTCTTCTTACCCACAATGCTCCACGTCCCCCCCCCCCCCCCCCAATCCCTTTTCTCTTTTCTGTTCTCCCAACTTCCCCATCCAAGCTTTGCAATGCTTACCAGGAAATG
>JADBJO010010193.1:27500-30000 GCA_016801955.1 Conus betulinus
CCTTTAGGACTAGTTCCGTTGAACAGTTACAGCAAGTACGAAAAATGGCTAACTTAGCCGATGTTTTCACCGTTGTAAAATAAAGAATCGTTGTCATTCTCTCTCTCTCTCTCTCTCTCTCTCTCTCTCTCTCTCTCTCTCTCTCTCTCTCTCTCTCTCTCTCTCTCTCTCTCTCTCTGTCCACAGAGCTGAAGAAGAAGGTGGTCTCTCTGTCCAACGGCTGCCCACTTACCTCTTTGCGGGGGGATGCTGCTTCCTTCAGGTGTGTCTACATCCCCATTGGAGCTGGTCTGGGTCAGGCTGTCCTCATTCCTTTGTTTACATAGAGAAGACAAGCTGTATGTCTACATCCCCATTGGAGCTGGTCTGGGTTAGGCTGTCCTCATTCCTTTGTTTACATAGAGAGAAGACAAGCTGTGTCTACATCCCCATTGGAGCTGGTCTGGGTAGGCTGTCCTCATTCCTTTGTTTACATAGAGAAGACAAGCTGTATGTCTACATCCCATTGGAGCTGGTCTGGGTTAGGCTGTCCTCATTCTTTGTTTACAAGAGAGAGACAAGCTGTATGTCTACATCCCCATTGGAGCTGGTCTGGGTTAGGCTGTCCTCATTCTTTGTTTACATAGAGAAGACAAGCTGTATGTTACATCCCCATTGGAGCTGGTCTGGGTCAGGCTGTCCTCATTCCTTTGTTTACATAGAGAAGACAAGCTGTATGTCTACATCCCCATTGGAGCTGGTCTGGTCTGGGTTAGCTGCTCCCTCATTCCTTTGTTTACATAGAGAAGACAAAGCTGTATGTCTACATCCCCATTGGAGCTGGTCTGGGTTAGGCTGTCCTCAGGCTGTCCTCATTCCTTTGTTTACATAGAGAAGACAAGCTGTATGTCTACATCCCCATTGGAGCTGGTCTGGGTCAGGCTGTCCTCATTCCTTTGTTTACATAGAGAAGACAAGCTGTATGTCTACATCCCCATTGGAGCTGGTCTGGGTCAGGCTGTCCTGATTCCTTTGTTTACATAGAGAAGACAAGCTGTATGTCTACATCCCCATTGGAGCTGGTCTGGGTTAGGCTGTCCTCATTCCTTTGTTTACATAGAGAAGACAAGCTGTATGTCTACATCCCCATGGAGCTGGTCTGGGTCAGGCTGTCCTCATTCCTTTGTTTACATAGAGAAGACAAGCTGTATGTCTACATCCCCATTGGAGCTGGTCTGGGTTAGGGCTGTCCTCATTCCTTTGTTTACATAGAGAAGACAAGCTGTATGTCTACATCCCCATTGGAGCTGTCTGGTTAGGCTGTCCTCATTCCTTTGTTTACATAGAGAAGACAAGCTGTATGTCTACATCCCCATTGGAGCTGGTCTGGGTCAGGCTGTCCTCATTCCTTTGTTTACATAGAGAAGACAAGCTGTATGTCTACATCCCCATTGGACATAGAGGTCAAGCTGTATGGTCATCCCCATTGGAGCTGTCCTCATTCCATTCCTTTGTTTACATAGAGAAGACAAGCTGTATGTCTACATCCCCATTGGAGCTGGTCTGGGTTCAGGCTGTCCTCATTCCTTTGTTTACATAGAGAAGACAAGCTGTATGTCTACATCCCCATTGGAGCTGGTCTGGGTCAGGCTGTCCTCATTCCTTTGTTTACATAGAGAAGAGACAAGCTGTATGTCTACATCCCCACTGGAGCTGGTCTGGGTTAGGCTGTCCTCATTCCTTTGTTTACATAGAGAAGACAAGCTGTATGTCTACATCCCCACTGGAGCTGGCTGGGTTGGGTTAGGCTCCTCATTCATTCTTTGTTTACATAGAGAAGACAAGCTGTATGTCTACATCCCCATTGGAGCTGGTCTGGGTTAGGCTGTCCTCATTCCTTTGTTTACATAGAGAAGACAAGCTGTATGTCTACATCCCCATTGGAGCTGGTCTGGGTTAGGCTGTCCTCATTCCTTTGTTTACATAGAGAAGACAAGCTGTATGTCTACATCCCCATTGGAGCTGGTCTGGGTTAGGCTGTCCTCATTTCTTTGTTTACATAGGGAAGACAAGCTGTATGTCTACATCCCCATTGGAGCTGGTCTGGGTCAGGCTGTCCTCATTCCTTTGTTTACATAGAGAAGACAAGCTGTATGTCTACATCCCCACTGGAGCTGGTCTGGGTTAGGCTGTCCTCATTCCTTTGTTTACATAGAGAAGACAAGCTGTATGTCTACATCCCCATTGGAGCTGGTCTGGGTTAGGCTGTCCTGTATGTTTTTCCTTTGTTTTCCTTTGTTTACATAGAGAAGACAAGCTGTATGTCTACATCCCCATTGGAGTTGATCTGGGTTAGAGACTGTCCTTATTCCTTTGTTTACATAGACAAAGGAAGGAGAGCATGGGAGAGGGAGGGTGGGTTTGCGAGCAGGAGCGTGTGTCTGTGTTGGGGTAAGAAAACGGGTGGGGAGAGGGGGGAGGGGCGGGGGTATGAATAGGAACCTCCACTTGTGCCTTTTGA
>JADBJO010010193.1:37500-40000 GCA_016801955.1 Conus betulinus
CTCCTCACCCCGTTTCTTTCCACCCCTCTGCCCAACCCTATCCGTACTCCTACCCCCTATCCCCCAACTTTTGTGTTTCCACCGGGAAACAGAGAAATATTTCACCTTCTCCTCCACGTTCACGTACACGAAAGCATTTATGCTACGTCTCACAACGCTTACATGGGTCATGCAGTGATTTATACTACGCCTCACGTTTACATGCGGTATGTCGTGATTTTGTGCAAAATCCTGATGTTGGTATGTAGCCAGTGTCTGTTGATTCTTCCGCTCTGTGGTCACACGCCACAATTAAGATCTTGCTCTAAATCACCATGTCATCCATGAAACATTTAGAGGCCTAGCATAAGTTTGAGTCAGCTTTTGACACTAAACTGATAATTGTCCAAAAGAATACCCCCCCCCCCCCCCCCCCCCCCAGTCACCCCCACCAATCTTTTGATTTGTTTCGGGGAATTTCCACCGATAACATCATTCACAATCGTCACATACATGACCTTTCCCTTGGGTAACGTCACATTTCAGGCCTTCTCACTCATTCGTGACCCTATCATTGCGCCAGCTGTTTCCTCCCAAATAGTCCCATTCCTTTCATTACAATCCGTCTGCTTACAACCATCTGGCATGGACCTTGATGGACATATGAAAGAAAAGAAGGGAAATCAACTTTCACACACACACACACACACACACACACACACACACACACACACACACACACACACACACACACACACACACACACACACACACACACACACACACACACACATCTCAAAACAATCTAAGTGTGTTTGTCTATAATAATGGATTTCTTAAGCAAGGCCCTGGCCGCATGTATTGTGGGTGTGCAGCCTGTCATGGCGGCTGTGTTGGTCTGTGACAGGAAGTGCAGAACTTCCTCTTCAGCACCACGTCTTCCTGGGCTTGGGGGTGGGCGGGGGGTGCAGGGGTTAGCGGCCGGACTGGTCGTCGCCGTTGTCGTCGTCATCTGGGCGTGGAGACGTCGGCGGCAGCTGTCGTTGATGAGGATGCGTGAGCTGATGACAAAATATATCTGTCCCCTTCCTCTGTCTGTCTGTCTGTCTATTTGTCTGTCTGTACGTCTGTCTGTCCTACAACACTCTTTCTTCAGTTGAAAAGCAGCATGTCACTCTTTTACCCTGTGGGGGGATGCCCAGGGCCGTTGGGGGATTGGGGTGGGTGGGGTGGGGAAGGAGAGGGGAGGTGAGGTGTCTTTCAGTCTAAAACTGCCTTCCCCGTCTTCTAGGAATCATGTGCTGGACACTTCCCTCTTTTCTGACACTGGCTTTGACTTTATCCCCCCTCTCTCTCTCTGCCTCTGTCTCTCTCTCTCTGTCTCTGTCTCTCTGTCTCTCTCTGTCTCTCTCTCTCTGTCTGTCTCTGTCTGTCTCTCTCTCTCTCTCTCTCTCTCTCTCTCTCTCTCTCTCTCTCTCTGTACCGTGGGTAGGGGCAGGTCTGCTATGTGGTGATGATAATGCCATGTCCGCAGAAGGATCCCCAGTCTGGCATTCCTGCACGGTGCGCTCAAAGTTGTCACCCTGCCCGTGCCAAAGGGACATAACTTTGACGTCATGGGTGTTGTGTCGGGAATACTCTGCGATTGCCAAAGGGCCATAACTTTGACGCGATGGGTGTTGTGTCGGGAATACTCTGCGATTGCCAAAGGGACGTAACTTTGACGTGATGGGTGTTGTGTTGGGAATACTCTGCGATTACCAAAGGGACGTAACTTTGATCTGATTGCTGTTGTGTCGGGAATGATTGAAATGCAGAGCGACGGAATGGAGTCAGTGATGGCAGATGTCAGCCAGGTGTACGGAGATGCCTGTGTCAGGCATGCGGGGTGTCTCACCTGCAATCTCTCTATCTATCTGTCTATCTATCTATCTATCTATCTATCTATCTATCTATCTATCTATCTATCTATCTATCTGTCTATCTATCTATCTATCTATCTATCTATCTATCTATCTATCTATCTATCTATCGACCGATCGACCTATCTATCTATCTATCTATCTATCTATCTATCTATCTATCTATCTATCTATCGATCGACCGATCGACCTATCTATCTATCTATCTATCTATCTATCTATCTATCTATCTATCTATCGATCGATCGACCGATCGACCTATCTATCTCTATCTATCTATCTATCTATCTATCTATCTATCTATCTATCGATCGATCGATCGAACGATCGATCTATCTATCTATCTATCTATCTATCTATCTATCTATCTATCTATCTATCTATCTATCTATATCTATCTATCGACCGATCGACCTATCTATCTATCTATCTATCTATCTATCTATCTATCTATCTATCTATCTATCGACCGATCGACCTATCTATCTATCTATCTATCTATCTATCTATCGACCTCTCTATCTATCTATCTATCTATCTATCTATCTATCTATCTATCTATCTATCTATCTATCTACTATCTATCTATCTGACCGCAC
>JADBJO010010193.1:45000-47500 GCA_016801955.1 Conus betulinus
TCATTATCATCATCATCATGGTTGTCGTTTTAGTCGGCGTGGTAGTGGTGGTGGTGGTCGTCGTCGTCATCCGCATCCTTTCCCTCCCCCTTCTCCTTCTCCTCAACAATACAGTCTTGTCGCGGTCGACATCTTCATCATCGATATCCTTTTCTCCTCTTCCTCCTCCTCCTCCCCCTCCTCCTCCTATCATCATCGTCGTCGTCGTCGTCGTCGCCGCCGACGTCGTCATCATTATCATCATCATCATCCTTATCGTCGTCGTCATTGTCGTCGTCGTAATCGTCATCATCATCATCATATCATCATCATAATCAACAACAACAACAACAACAACAACTGTACAGTCCTTGCCGTGGTCGACATGATCATTCATCACTATCCTGTTGCTCTCCTCCTCCTCCTCTTCCTCCTCTTCCTTTCCTCCTCCTCCTCCTCCTCCTCCTCCTTTACCTCTTCCTCCTCCTTTACCTCCTCCTCCTCCTCTTCCTTTCGTCCGCCTCATCGTGTTGTCCACCGTCCATCTTATTGACTTCGAAAGCCAAAGTAATGTTTGAAAACACCCTTTCACAATGATCAATTTCTCTACTACCACTGCGTCAATACACAATAATCAATTTCTCTACCACCCTTTCTTCAACACACAACAATCAATTTCTCTACCACCTCGTCAATACACAATCATCAATTTCTCTACTACCACGTCGTCAACACACAATCGTCACAAACATTTATTTATGTACTGTCAGCTCGTCACACACATAATAATTAATTCCTCTCCTACCACCATGTCCACACACATCGGATCTGCCTGACAGTGACGTCATCCCAGCACTTCAAAACAGGACGTGTTACAAATAAAGGGAGACTACTTTTCTCAAGGGGGAGGTTCTCGGGGGCCAGCTCTGTTCCAACTTTGTCAACGACCCCTTCTTTGTTCACGCCAAAGGGACACAGCCACAAACAATACATGTTACAACTCTGTTCCAGCTTTGTCAACGACCCCTTCTTTGTTCACACCAAAGGGACACAACCACAAACAATACATGTTACAAATAAAGGGAGAAATTTATTCTCGTGGGAAAATCCTTCGCCCCCACTCTCTTCCAGCTTTCTTAGTAAGAAACGATCTCTGCCTCTCTAAGGGACACTACCACGCTATAAGCGAGTGGTTGGTTAACTTGCCTCCCTTTATCAGTTCGCGTTTTGAGGTTTGAACAGAAGAATTTTAGCACGTCCTGGACGATTTAAAAAAAAAATCACATGTCCGTGATTTCATGATCGATACTATCTCCTTGCCACATCCGCTGAAAGGTGGAGGGAGGGTGGAGGTGGGGAGGGGGTGGCTATTCAGATAGATGTCCTATTGTATTTTTCTGCAAAACTTTCTCTGTGTGTGTGTGTGTGTGTGTGTGTGTGTGTGTGTGTGTGTGTGTGTGTGACAGTGTCGGCGAGTCACAGGGCAGGCAGCATGGTGATGTGAAGACACGACACCAGCAGGGAACAGAGGAATCTTCTGCACCTGGATCAGAACACTGTGGCACCGGCTGACTACCTGCCTGTCTGCCTGCCTGCCTGCCTGCCTGCCTGCCTGCCTGCCTGTCTGTCTGTCTGTCTGTCTGCCTGCCTGCCTGCCTGCCTGCCTGCCTGCCTGTCTGTCTGCCTGTCTGCCTGCCTGTCTGTCTGTCTGTCGTCGTCTCTGTCTCTGTCTCACCCCCCCCCCCCTCTCTCTCTCTCTCTCTCTCTCTCTCTCTCTCTCTCTCTCTGTTTCTTTTTTTTTGTGGCGTCAGTTATCGGATCAATGGAGCACCTAAGGCGGTGATTTTTTCTTTTCTTTTTTTTTTTTTTTCACCTCATGCCAAAATCCACCTCTTCATTTTTTGGTGCTTCACGCTGTCCTCTTCGTCTGCCAGAAAAAAAAGCAAAAACAAAACGAAACAAAAAAAAAACAAAACAAAAACAAAACAAAAGTAATTTTCACTACCAGCTTTCTTTTTTTATTTTCTTTTTTTTTTTTTTTTTCTTCCCCCCCCCCCCCCCCCCCCCCCCTTTTTTTTTTTTTTCCAATCAGTCCCTTGCACACCATGCGTAGTCTGTCTGTTCTCTTACAAATGGACATACTCTTGCTGATTTTAGTGGTTTGGTGTTTGATACAAAATGCCTGGGTTTGTTAATGTTCTAATGTGTGGTGTACTGGCACTCACACTGATCATGTGCTGCTGATACAAAGAGAACATACAACATACATGAAACAGGACTTAATACTTCAAGATTTTCTTTTCTTTCAGATTCTCTCTCTCTCTCTCTCTCTCTCTCTCTCTCTCTCTCTCTCTCTCTCTCTCTCTCTCTCTCTCTCTCTCTCTGGATAAAGAAGTTGGGGTGTATCAGTCTGTTTCATTTTTTTTTTTCTGTCTGCCTGTCTGCATGTTTGTCTCTCTGTCTCTGTCTCTGTCTCTGTCTCTCCCTCCCCTCTCTCTCTCTCTCTCCTCTCTCTCTCTCT
>JADBJO010010193.1:52500-57500 GCA_016801955.1 Conus betulinus
AATAAGGCTTGTAGGCTATTTTTGTCACTGTTCACTGGGTGTTAAATACAGTTGTCAGTATCGACACAGTGCTTACAATCTCTTGAAGAGATTATATTCCCATAAAATCTTGACCCCCCCCCCCCCCCCCCCCCTCCCTCCCTCCCCCCTTTCGTTTCCTGGTAAGCGTTGCAAAACATGTGACTGGGGAAGTTGAGATAACAGGAAAGAGTAAGAGGGTTTTGTGTGTGTGTGTGTTGGGGGGGGGGGGGGGGGGGGGGCGTGGACGTGGGCGTCGTGGGAAAGAGGAGGGGAAGATGGTGATGGTGGTACTAGTGGTGGTTGTGAGTCATATTGGCATTGTTTTCACAGGATATGTCTTTGTGTGCGAAGCCTCCCTTCTATTCAAACGTTTCGATTGTAATTTGTGTCACCAGTAAAATAAATAAATAAATAAAAGAATTTAAAAAAAACCCCCGGCACTTGTCAACATATAGTCAGGGCGCTTTTTTTTTCTATCTACTTATCTATTGTTTAATTACACAAAGGGACCAGCTACAAAGCCTCTCCCTGGTGATGATGACTGTGTTGTTACTGGGTCAAAGAGACAGAGCACACACCCCATCCCCCCCCCCCCCACTCCCTTCCACCCCTCTGCAATCTCCCGGTACTTCCATCTCCCTCCTCTTCCCCAACCCCTGACCCTTCACCCTCCCCCCCCCCCCCCCCCCCCCCCCCCCCCCACTACTAGATCCTTGCCGTTACTAATGGGCTAAAACGGCCCATAACGGTTCTTCTTTTTTATGGAATATCTCAGAAAGTACTTGGCCGATCTTTCTGAAAATTTGTAGGTATGTTTATTATAGGTCATGGATGATACCCGATGTTTTAGTTTACCATTATAGCCGTTACTAACGGCTGTAACATGGAATGTCGCAGAAAGTACGTGGCCGATCTCTGTGAAAATTTTTAGGTATGTTCATTATGGGTCACGGATTATGCCCGACGTTTAGTTCTGAATAAATTGATCTTTCTGAAAATATATATTATGTCCGATGTTTTAGTTTACCGTTATAGCCCTTTACTAAGGGCCATAACGGCCCATCTTCTTTTTTTTACGGAATATCTTAGAAAGTACTTGGCCGATCTTTCTGAAAATTTGTAGGTATGTTCATTATGGGTCACGGATGATGCCCAATGTTTTAGTTTACCGTTAAAGCCGTTACTAATGCCCATAATGGTTTTCTTCTTTATGGAAAATCTCAGAAAGTACTTGGCAGATTTTTCTGAAAATGTGTAAGTATGTTCATTATAGGTCACAGATGATGTTTACCAGAATAGCCATTACCAACGGCTACACCAGCCCAAGACGGTTTTTTTCTCTTTATGGATACCTCACGCGTATTCAGGATAAACTGGGAGTACGTTTATATGCTTTGCATCTTGTTGTTTTTTTTCACCCCCTTCTTCACTTGTTTGTTCTTTCCTTCTTTCACCACTCTCTTCCTGCTTGTCTTTCTTCTTTCACTTATCATTGTGTTTTTCTCCCTCGCTCCTTCCTTCCTTCCTCCGTCCTTTCCTTCCTTCTTCCCTCCTCCCGTCTTTTTCTTTCTGCCTGTGTTTACACCAAACTTTATTCAAAATTACAACATTGTACACATGCACATGTGGAGAGCATCAACAATGTTACAGCTTATTTTTTTTTTTTTTTCTTCCTTCTTTCCTTGTTCCTTCTTTCTTCTTGTTTTTCCTCCCTTTCATACTTTGTACCTTCTTCTCTCCCTTCGTCTTCATTCCACCTTTGTTTTCATCCCTTCTTCATTTTCTCTCAGTGTTTCTCTCTTTGTATCTTCCCGTCTGTCTTCTATACTTTCGTTGTTCCTTCCTGTTTTCATTCATATCTTCTTTACGCTCCTTCCTTTTTCGTCCCTTGTTTCCAGCTTTTTCCTTCATTCTCTCGTTTATTACCACTTTCCATCTGTAGCCAGATCTGTTCTTTCTTCCTTTCTTTCTGTCTTCATTTATTAAGCCCTTCCACCTTCCCTTTTTCGTTCCTTCAAATCTTCCTCTATTCTTTTCTTTATTTTTTTTCCCCTTTCTTTCCTTCTTTATCTTAAGTCTGTTCTTTTCTTTCTTCTTTTCTTTTTTTTTAACTCTGAGGGGAAAAACCCCCCCAGTACCGAAATTCGAATTCGTAACCTCAGGATCATGAGTCCGGCGCTCTACCAACTGAGCTATTCCGCCCCCTAGTGGGAACAATGTGGGAATGATTCACCAGAGCAGTTTCACTCCAGCTCACACAATGCGCTCTTTTTATTCTGTCAGTGGGAATACAACGCAACTATCATTCTCATTCCTCGTTTGTAATATGCTGTGAGTGTGAGGGTGTGTGTGTGTGTGTGTGTGTGTGTGTGCGGGTGTTTTGTCCTGCTCGCCTGTTCTCTGAAGCCTTGATCTCCTATACTTGATTTCAGAGGTAAGCGTGAATGATTTCGTTTCATGTATTATAAGGATAACTGAGAGAGTTTTTTTTTTTTCTTCTTAATTGAAGATGATTGTGTGAGGATGAGATGTATAAACCAAACGCGAATCCGTGTCTTCTAAACACGGAAAAGCTTCCTAAATGTGTTTGTGGGGGCTCTTCGTGCTTAGTTGACAGTTTTTGCCAACTGATTTTTTTTCTGTTTTTTTTCTGTTCTTTTGTTGTTGTTGTTGTTGTTCTTCTTCTTCTTCTTCTTCTTCTTCTTCTTCTTTTTGAAAACAGGGGAGGGAGAAGTGTCTTTGTAGTTTTCTTTATTTTTTTTCCCCTCTATATTCGGTCAGCTGTATAAGACTTTCATTTCTATATGCTGAAGAACTGTTATCACTTCCTCAGTTTTTAAGAAAGTGTCTAGAATTCAAAAACTGTAACATTTTAAAGTTTTAACACCGGGTTTTCTTAGCTATCTATGGAAGTGATTTAAACCCTGACTTTTAGTTTTGTTTATTTCAGTGACAAGGCCACTTCAGGTATCCGCATTCCGAACTCATCACAGTACATAAGAAAGGTTGCTGATGGTGTACGTCAGTACGTAAAAATGAACTCTGTCGGGCGGTAGGTCCCTTATAATAAATATCCAGTACGAATGTTCTTTCATTTCATGGGCAGACATAAACAGTTTTTGTCGAGGAGTACAGGCCTCTTAAATATGCAGCACACATTACTTTTCAGGTTTAGACAGTACACGCAAATAAAAAAAAAAAAAGGAAGGATAAACGAAAGAAAAACAGGGGAAAGACAGCAAGAAGGCGAAAGAGAAGGAAGACTGTAACGGACAAAGAAAGGAAGGAGACAGACAGAAATGATTAAGGAAAAGGAAGGGAGGAAAAAAAAAAGTAAGCGAAGAAAGAACGAAAAGGAAGAAGGATGGAAAGTGAAGAAGGAAGATAGAATGAGAAAGAAGGAAGGAAGACACAGAAAGATAAGAGTGAAGGGAGGGGGAATAAGGATGGGATGAGTGGGACAGGACCAAAACAGGAAGTAAAGAAGCTATGGATGAAAGGAAGAAAGAAAGAAGAACAAAAGGAAGGAAGGAAGGAAGAGAGAAAGAGAAGAAAAGAAAAGTAAGAACGACAGAAATGATGCAAAGAAAGACAGAAGAAGAACGAAAGATAGGATGCAAAGAAGGAAAAGACAGACAGACAGACAGAAAGAAAAAAAGAAAGAAAGAAAGCACAAAAGGGTGTATGCAAGAAAGCAAAGAAAGAGTGACACTGGACAGAAAGGAAGGAATCAGAGAAGAAAGGAAGGATGAACGATCCAATAAGAAAGGAAAGGAGAAAAAAAAAAAAAAAAAAAAGAAAGGTAGAAATATGGAAGAAGATCATCCAAAACGATCAAGAGCTAAACAAACAAACTAGCAGACCAAAAATAAGAAAAAAGGAAAGAACAAGAACGTTAAAGACAAGACCAGCATCCTTGACCTAGTACATAGCAGACTGGGTGTATGAATCAAACATCAAACAGAATGAAGACATTGGTCAATCCGTCGGTCAGTCGGTCATTCACCTTATCAAGAATGGTTTAAATCTATCAGTATGCAGAAGAAAAAAAATCAATGCTGCTCTAGATCACGGGTAATCTACCATTATCGCAGATAGTTAATTAGGGTCAATTTCAAAGTATTTCAGAGAGCAAGTCATTGGCTCTTAAATGTAATGTAATCACACACACACCCCCCCCTCTCTCTCTCTCTCTCTCTCTCTCTCTTCTTCTTCTTCTTCTCTCTCTCTCTCTGTCCACAGAGCTGAAGCAGAAGGATGGTGACAGTTGTCCAACGGCTGCCCACTCACCTCTTCATGGGGATGCTGCTTCCTTCAGGTATTTCACATATTGAGTTTTGTTGTTGTGTATTTTGGTGTCGGTATTTGTTTGTTTACTTAGAGAAGACAATGAGAGCAAGGGGGTGGGGGGGGGGGGGGGGGGGGGTGTTACGCGCAGGACGCGCAGGAGCGCGTGTCTGTATTGGGGTAAGAGAAGAGTTTTTTTTTTTTTTTGTTTTGTTTTGTTTTTGGGGGGGAGGTGCCGGGAGGGGCGAGGGGTATGAATCGGAACCTCCACTTGTGCCTTTTAGTTATTATTATTATGATGATTGTTATTATTATTATTGTTATCATCAGCATTATTATCGTCTTCATCGTCATGATGACGATGATGATGATGATGATGATGATGATGATGACATTGTTATGATGATGATTACTTTCATCATTATTACCATCATTATCATTATTCTTATTGTTGTTATTACTATTATCATCATTACAATTATTACTATTTTGAAGTATTGTTAGTAGTGTCATTGCTATTCTATATTCATTTATTGTTGCTATTATTATTATTATTACAATTATTATCATCATTATCATTACTATTATCATCATGATCACATCATCATTATTGCTGTTATCATTTTATTATCGTTATTATCATTATTATCATTGTTATCATATTATTATTATTACTATTATTATCTGGAGCA
>JADBJO010010193.1:62500-65000 GCA_016801955.1 Conus betulinus
GTATGTTGTTTTTTTCTGTTCTAGCTGTGTCAGATTTTTTTATGAAAGAGTGTGTGTGTTTAGAAGGGGTGGGGGGGGGGGGGGGTGGGAGGTGGGGGGGGGGGGGGGGGGGGGAGAGAGAGGGGTGTCTGCTTGCTTGTTGTGACTGCTGCTTTGTTTTGTACATGGTGTGTATTTTTTAAGGTGAGGCAGGTTCGGATTATGATTAGCATTTTGTTCGCCATTACGATAAAAGCTCTCTCTGTGCGAGGTAGGGGAATGAGAGGGAGACAGAGGGGAAAGGGAGGAGGGGGGATGCCCTGTTTTCGTGGTAATTTATTACTTCTTTTCTGATAAATCATCATCACTGAAATCATCATCACTGAAATCATCATCATTTCAATATCGTCTTCTCATCATCGTCGTCATCATCTTCAGCGTCGTTGGGTCTGTCCTCGTTTGTCACACACCACTGATCGTGACGGTCGTCGTCGGCATCTACTCCCATCCTCATCGTCTTCGTCGCTGTCTTCATCCGCCTTCTCTTCGCAGCTGTCCTCACCATCATGACTCACTCTGACAACCTGTCTCAGGTGGAGTGGGTATGGGAATTCCAACACCTACGCGCCTACAACGCCCATTGGCAGCTGTATGATGGTGACGTCACAGATGTGGAGTCTGGCCCCGTGGTCCCCACACCAGCACTGCTATGTCAGGGGAAGCAGCACTTTGACACGTCGTCTGACACTGGAAGACTTGGACCGTCAGTACAGATGCTACGTCAAAGTGGGCGGGGTCTCCTTCCAACAGTTTGCTGCCGACTACAAAGTTGGGACCGTGCATTCTATAGGTAGGCTTTCTTTTTTTGCTTTGTGTTTGCTTTCCTTGTGTCTTCTCGTGCTCAGCTTGTCTCTCTATGCTCATAGCCTTTGTTGTTGTTTAAAAAAAAAACTTTCTTTTGTTTTCCATTCTTTTTTCTATGTTCCCTTGCTTTGACTTACTCTGTGCATGCCTGTGTTTCATCTATGTGACCCTCCTCACCTCCCCCCATCTCCCATCCGGTGCTCTCTATAACATTCTCCTCCCCTCACCCACCCTCATCCTCATCCCCGTTTCCTACCACCCATCCCCTGTCCAACCCCCCATCCGCCCCCCCCCCCCCCCCCCCCCCCCCCCCCCCCAACTTCTCTGTTTCTGCCAGGAAACAAAGAAATATTTCGCCTTCTCCTCCACGTTCACGAGAGAATTGATGCTACGCCTCACAACGCTTACATGGATTGTGTGGTGATTTCGTGCAAAATCCTAATGTTGGTGTGTAGCCAGTGTCTTAAGAAAAAAAAAAGAAACACCGAAGGTGCTGGGGAGGACCCAGAGAAGCACTGTCTCCACCTGCCTTTAGAGCAGTCCCTGTACCACCCTCGGAGGCCTGCAGTGTGTTGACGATGGGTACAGGCACGCGCAGGACATTCCATTAAGATACAAGGGACATAACTGCTCCTGAACAGAGGTAAATCAGACTATAGGATGCAACTCATAACAGCCTTTAAAGTAGCATCCCCACGGGGTGTACCAGCCCGTATTTCATGACTGCAGAGCCCACCGGCGAAAAACACCACCCTCCAGCTGTCGAGCACACCCCACAGACCCAACCACCCCTGCCCACGGACAGATGAAGACAGTGCCACTCCAGACACAGCCAAGCTTTCGCCATACGGTCTTATGTGCCCTCAAGAGAGAATCCAAAGTTGTAGTCTTTCCCACTGTCAAAAAGACTTTCCCTGTGGTCAGTGGGTCTTTCCTCACCGTCACTGAACCTTTCTCCGGGGTCAGCCTAGCTGAGGCAAAAAAGAAAAGTAGGCATTTTGAGGCCAAACTTAAGTTTGAGCCAGTATTTGATGTTAAACTGATAATTGATTAAAAGAACCCCCACCCCCCACCCCCACCCCACCCCCACCCCCCACCGATCACTTAGCTAGTTTCGGGAAATTTCCACCGATGACATCACACCATTCATGATATTCAAATGCGTGCCATTCCCCTCGGCTGACGTCACATTTCAGGCCTTCCCACTGACCCGTGACCCTATCAGCGCGCCAGCTGGTCCCTCCCAGATAGCCCCATTCCTTTTATTGCAATCCGTCTGCGCGAAACCACATGGCATGTACTTTAATGTGCACATGAAACAAAAGAAGGTAAATCAATCTCTCTCTCTC
This sequence comes from Conus betulinus, assembly GCA_016801955.1. Taxonomy (NCBI): domain Eukaryota; kingdom Metazoa; phylum Mollusca; class Gastropoda; order Neogastropoda; family Conidae; genus Conus; species Conus betulinus. Next base: position 64,693 of record JADBJO010010193.1, read on the forward strand.
TCTCTCTCTCTCTCTCTCTCTCTCTCTCTCTCTCTCTCTCTCTCTCACACACACACACACACACACACACACACACACACACACACACACACACACACACTTCATAAAACAATCTAAATGTGTTTGTCTATAAATAGTGGATTTCTTAACCAAGGCCCTGGCCGCATACATTGTAGGTGTGCAGCCTGTCATGGCGGCTGTGTTGGTCTGTGACAGGAAGTGCAGAACTTCCTCTTCAGCCCCACGTCTTCCTGGGCTTGGGGGTGGGCGGGTGTGCAGGGGGTGGCGGGCGGACTGGTCGTCGTCGT
>JADBJO010010193.1:67500-70000 GCA_016801955.1 Conus betulinus
TGTCGCCCAGACCACGTTTCTCTCGACTCTAATTGTCCTGCTCTCTCTCTCTCTCTCTCTCTCTCTCTCTCTCTCTGCTCTCTCTCTCTCCTCTCTCTCTCTCTCTCTCTCTCTCTCTCTCCCTCTCTCCCTCTCTCTCTCTCTCTCTCTCTCTCTCTCTCTCTCTCTCTCGCTCTGTGTATGTGTGTGTGTGTGTTCTCCCCGTGATGTTGTTCTCCTTCTAATCTCTTGTTTTCCATTCGGCTTATATAGGGATGGAGACAAAGCATATCCTTTTGGGCCATGCCTTTTGTCCGTGTTGCTTCTCTACCACCTTGTTCACATGTACACTGAATTCCCCTCTAGCTACATTCTTCCACACATCAGCATTTACACACATCCCTACAAAACAGCTTAGCAAACACAACCACTTTGCACCAAATGGACGTCAAAAATTCCCGCCGTCTTCAGGGCCACTTTCACGCAGTAATTATCCTATACAAGCTACGACAACTATGTCCACACGCATTTAACCAGCATGACAAAGTATCAACACAGTGCCCCACAGCAATACCATCTGAACAAGCCCAAGACTCCTGTTCTTCAAGGTCTGATCACAAAGCAACTTCAGCTGACTGGGCTTTTAGTACTCACATGGTGCCCCAAAGTCCTAGTGGATAAGTTGTCTCCCTTTTGCTATCGGGAAATGTTCGAACACGGGACAGTCCTCCACGCCTTGGATGCCAACTATCACCTGACAGTTACCACTTCAACCTCCTTGACACAGTTTGAACGTATGCGCTAGGTGAGAGGGCACTGCTGCTAATCGGCCTATTACCTATTTCCCCATTCTCGCAGCATTCTTGTCGTCTGAACTGCTCAAGGCCCTTTGTGAGAGGTTTCGCTCCCTTGACAGTTGTCCTGATGTGTCTCACAGCAGCTGGTGCAGCACGTGCCGTGTATGACAGACAGAAAGACAGACAGAGAGAGAATCTGGTGTGTCTCACAGGTGCACGTGCAACACGTGCCATGTATGACAGACAGACAGACAGACAGACAGAGAGATAATCTGGTGTGTCTGACAGGTGCACGTGCCGTGTATGACAGTGTGACGGTGAGTGATGGGGATCAGAGAGCCTCCAGCTACTCCCAGATCCCTATCTATGAAGACCTTGACCTTGACAACAGCCAGTCCTGCTGCGCCTGTATCCCAGCCTCGTAAGGTAAAGATCATCGTCGTCGACGTTATCAACATCATCATCATCATCATGGTTGTCGTCGTAGACGGCGTGGTAGTGGTCGTGGTGGTGGTCGTCGTCATCCGCATCCTTTCCCTCCCCCTTCTCCTCCTCCTCAACAATACAGTCTTGTCGCGGCCGACATAATCATCATCGATATCCTTTTCTCCTCCTCTTCCTCCTCCTCTCCCTCCTCCTCCTTCATCATCATCATCATCGTCGTCGTCGTCGTCGTCATCATCGCCGCCGACGTCGTCATCATTATTATCATCATCATCGTCGTCGTCGTCGTCATTGTCGTCGTCGTAATCGTCATTATCATCATCATCATAATCATCATCATAATCAACAATAACAACAACAACAGTACAGTCCTTGCCGTGGTCGACATAATCATTCATCACTATCCTGTTGCTCCTCCTCCTCCTCCTTTACCTCCTCCTCGTCCTCCTTTACCTCCTCCTCCTCTTCCTTTACCTCCTCTTCCTTTACCCTCCTCCTCCTCCTCTTCCTTTACCTCCTCCTCCTCTTCCTTTACCTCCTCCTCCTCCTCCTTTACCTCCTCCTCCTTTACCTCCTCCTCCTCTTCCTTTACCTCTCCTCCTCTTCCTTTACCTCCTCCTCCTCCTTTACCTCCTCCTCCTCCTCTTCCTTTACCTCCTCCTCCCTCCTTTACCTCCTCCTCATCTTCCTTTACCTCCTCCTCTTCCTTTACCTCCTCCTCCTCCCTCCTTTCCACCCTCCTTTACCTCCTCCTCCTCCTCCTTTACCTTCTCCTCCTCCTCCTCCTTTACCTCCTCCTCCTCTTCCTTTACCTCCTCCTCCTTTACCCTCCTCCTCTCCTCCTCCTCCTCCTTTACCCCTCTCTCCTTTACCTCCTCCTCCTCTTCTTCCTTTACCTCCTCCTCCTCTTCCTTTACCTCCTCCTCCTTTACCTCCTCCTCCTCCTTTACCTCCTCCTCTTCCTTTACCTCCTCTTCCTTTACCTCCTCCTCTCCTTTACCTCCTCCTCTTCCTTTACCCTCCTCCTCCTTTACCTCCTCCTCCTCCTTTACCTCCTCCTCCTCTTCCTTTACCTCCTCCTCCTTTACCTACCTCCACCTCCTCCTCTTCCTTTACCTCCTCCTCCTCCTTTACCTCCTCCTCCTCTTCCTTTACCTCCTCCTCCTCCTCCTCCTCATTTACCTCTTCTCCTTCCTCCTCTTCCTTTACCTCCTCCTTTACCTCCTCCTCCTCTCTTTTACCTACCTCCTCCTCCCTCCTCCTTTACCTCCTCCTCCTCC
>JADBJO010010194.1:0-5000 GCA_016801955.1 Conus betulinus
GAGAGAGAGAGAGAGAGAGAGAAAGAAGACAAGAGAGAGAGAGAGAGAGAGAGGAGAGAGAGAGGAGAGAGAGAGAGAGAGAGAGGAATAGAGTTGAAGAGTTTATACAATCTTTAATCAAATGAAACAACATCCGGTCTCAATACCTTATGAAACAGATTTGACCTCGGTACCGGTGATAGAGAGAGAGAGAGAAGAGCGAGAGAGAGGAGAGGAGAAGAGAGAGATAGAGATACAGAGAAGACAGAGAAAGAGAGGAGAGAGAGTAAAGCAGAAGAGGTAAGATCAGATAAGAGAGGACAGATAGACGAGAAAAGAGAGAGATACAGAGAGATAGAGGAGAGATAGAGAGGAGAGAGAGCTAGATATGATCAGAAGTCAAAGCTCGGCGAGATAAGGATAAAAGGGAAGGGTGGAGAGGAATTTCTTACCTCTCAGACTAAATCTCTCTCCTCTCTCTCTCTCTCTCTCTCTCTCTCTCTCGCTCCCTCTTCTCTCTCCACGCTCTCGCTCTCTCTCGTCTCGTCCTCCTCTCGATCTCATCTCTCTCCTTCTCTCTCGTCTCTCGCCACAGACAGAGCGTGGGTACACAAACACTGGAGACTCAATGCAAACAGGAAAAGAAGATTTTCAGTACACCAAACATAACGCGCGCGGGCGCGGACGCGCACATGTTACACACATACCCACGTCCATAATTCCTCTACGTGGCATTGTAATTGCACACACAGCATCCCACACACCACACACACCACAACACACAACACAACAACACACAAAACACATAACAAACCCACGAGAGATACACGCAAACAACACCAGAATCAGAGAGGTAGAGAGAGAGCCGAGGAGAGCGAGAGCGACCAGACAGACAGAGACAGATAGGTAGGCAGACACGACGAGGATACAAGAGCAGAAAGGGAGGAGAGGAGAGAATAAAGAGAAATGAGAGAGAATTGGAGATGGGATAGATGGGGAACGGAATGTCATATCTTCATGGAAATCTCCTCTCTATATCTCTCTATATCTCTCCTCTCTCTATTCTCTCTCTCTCTTCTCTCTCTCTCTCTCACGCTACAGGCACGAGGTGGGTAATCACAGACTGAAAACAATGCAGAACAGAACAAAGAAATTTTACACAATACACACACGCGCGCCCCGCGCGCGCATATGCATGCACGCACGCACGCTCGCACGCACGCACACACGAGCACGCAGGGCAATCACATCACACACACACACACACATACACACACACACCACAGCACACACACAAACACAGCACACATACACACACACACACACACCACACAACACACACTCACACTCACTCACACACACACACCAATGCTCACTCACTCAAGAAAAAAAACGGGAAGGTTAAGGAATCGTGAGAAGAAGGTGTAAGTTCTTGATGGCAACAATCTTTTCTTCTTGACGAGCGTTCGTGCACTTCTGACAATTAAGTTGGATATTCACTTTCCTTCAACCGAGCAGAAAGTGTTGGGAGGCGCTCTCTCTCTCTCTCAAACCCTCTCTCTCTCTCTCTCTCTCTCTCTCTCTCCTCTCTCTCTCTCTCTCTCTCTCTCTCTCTCCATAACACCATTGCAAAAGTTGTTGTCAAGAATGCTTTCTTAATATCATCGAGTTATCGAGAAATCAGAAGCAGTACCGATGGTATAGAAGTTATTACTAAACAAGGAAAGGATATAACACTCATCCCATATTTACAACAACAACAACACAAAAAATGTATTGGAAGAACACAGAGTAACACTGGGTCTAAACCAAATTAATTTGAAATGGATTGTCCCACAATATAACACTTTTTGAAAAACAAAAATGAAGTTAAACATGCCAGATATTCTAACCTATGTGTAGCTATGAGAGTGTTGTGTGCACGTGACTCAAATCCACACATTTGATGCAGTGCACCACTTTCTGCTACTGTCTGTACCTGTCTTTATCTTTCTCATTTTTACCATGATTTGTATGTGGAATCAAGAAAGGGAAGGGAGAGAAAGGGGAAGGAGGGGGAGGGGGGGGGGTGGTATGATCGTTTTAAAGTAATGGCATCATCGCCAAAGGCCGCACCTGAAATTCCACCACCACCACCACCACCACCACCACCACCACCCCTCCATGCTCCTTCCCCATACTCACCCTTTGACCTCAGTCCCCTAACCCCTGGCGTAAAATCCGTACACATTTCCCCCCTTTGTTCCAAAGTCAGTCCCTGTGTCTTCTTCTATTTCTCCCTGTCACATAAGGAGAGTGGGTTTGGCACTGTGTCTATGTATTCACTCCACGGGAGTTTTCTGGACCACGCCTTAATGACTCTACAGGGACTGCTTTTGAAACAGGGTGGAGAGTTGCTCTGGCTCACGTTGAGAATGACCCCTCTCCCCGTCCCCCTCTCTCAGATTTAGGTGCCATTGCGTCTTGCTTGATATGTTTTGTTAGTTTGGACACTCACAAAAATATCTGAAGGACGGGAGTGATTCTGGAAGAAAAAGGAGCAATCGAGTTACTCTACAGGAGGTGAGCTTGAGCGCGCGTGTCCTTTCTCACGCTTTCCGGGTTGGGATGGGGACATTTCGGGACTGGAGTGACCATAGCAATGTTACACAGGGAGCTCTCACTTCTTGGGCAAGTGCAATGTCCACTAGGCTTCCCATCTATCTTTAGCAGCTGCCCGATGCTTTGTTTCAGCACCATGTTGTTCCATTAGCGACAAAGAGGAGACACTCCTGGACGTCTGCACAGCCCTATCTTGCAGGAAGCCATTGTTGCTACGTTGCCTGGACTCGCCTTTCGCAGCTGGAGCTCCTCCTCTGTATATTCCCCTTCTCCTCCGCCCCCCCCTTCCTCCCCCGCAAAAAAAAAAAAAAAAAAAAAAAAAAAAAAAAAAAAAGACCAAGTAGGGCTGGGAGTCACTGAGATCCAGCTAACTGAAACTGAAGTTTTTACAATGACATGAAACTGAGGTAAGAAAATTTGAAAGACATATGTACAGTCTGTACAGTTATTCACATGCACAGTCCACTCGTTTTCCACGCACTTCTCCGTCCGTTGCCTTCGAAGTCCCAAGTCCTGCAACAGTGCTTCACAAACTTTCACGAGCTTTTTTTATCATATACTCCTTGGCGCATCACTGAACTCAACGCAACTTGGGGGAAAAGGCTGGAGAAGACTTGAGTGTGAAGGAGGGAAAGAGAAATTGGAGTCGGGGGTTGAAGATGTTTGAAATCAGAGGAATGGGAGAAGGGCCATTTAGAGAGAGAGAGAGAGAGAGAGAGAGAGAGAGAGAGAGAGAGAGAGAGAGAGAGAGAGAGGAGAGAGAGAGAGAGAGAGAGAACCAGAGAGAGACAGACAGATAGACAGACAGACAGGCAGGCAGACAGACAGACAGAGGGAGATGTCGACGTGAACGACAACGACTAGAGATAACGAAAGAAATCGACGTCGAGGAAAGCGTCATCGTGGGAGTCATCGTGATTTCAGGCCTACCTACCTCTTTACAGCCTTTCATCTCTCTTCGTCGCCCACGTTCCCTTCAGATCATTCAGGTTCACGTCGGTCCCTCCCCCTATCAGAAGGAGAAATCGATGGAACATGACTTTCATTGGCTAACAGGCGTACAGAGTTTTCTGCAAGCATCTCCTTCAAGTCTGCTGGATATTCACGAGCAAACGTTTCGCACCTGGCTTAACGGTTAATGTTAGAAAGAGAGAGGGACAAAGATGAGAGAAGGAGAGAGAGAGAGAGAGAGAGAGGAGAGAGAGAGAGAGAGAGAGAGAGAGAGAGAGAGACAGAGTGACAGACAAACAGACAGACAGACAGGCAGACAGACAGCGAGCGAGTGACAGACAGACAGACAGAGACAGAAAGAGAGAAAGAGAGAGACAGGGAGAGAGACACAGAGAAAGAGAGACAGACGGACACTCAGACAAACAGGTAGACAGAGCAAGCGAGGGGGAGGGAGAAGAGAAACAGACAGACAGACAGAGAGAGACAGACAGACCGAAGGGTAGACAGGCAGACAGATAGACAGGTTTAAAAATCAAAGCGAGAGTGATCAGTTCAGTTCCGTTCAGTGGTTTATTTGATGTCTTTTTCATCGCCAGATGATATTACACACTTTTTTATAAAAACAAAACAAAACAAACAAACAAACAAACAGAAAAACCTCCACACTTAACTTAACATCCACGTTCGTACTTTCAAACACCACATCTGATATATGCATATTGACATGAGTGAAATATCCTAGCGGTACACAAAATTGTTGATCTTTATAAAAAATTTACAACCTGTGGCTGCGAAATAACCATGGCAATTTCAGCAACATATGAACCATATAAGAGAGTACTGACATTATCAAAGTTATTCATCTGAATACCTTTCTCCTCATAGAGTGGGGTCAACACTGAGCGTTCAAACAAAAGATGATGTACAGAAATGTTTTTCTCTGCATACACAAGAAATACCATGTGAATATTTTAGTGTTCCAAGTATTCAGCTTTAATTCATGAATTAATCTAACAATGTGCCTTGGGCACGACGGTAAAGTAGCCATTTTTTTTAAAAACTAGAATTCTGCTTATGCATACCATTTTTCCATAATTTGGATTAATTCACAAGAGGATAGATCTAAGGGACTGTTTAGTAAATTTTCCGTGTTTCTATTTGCTCCGTCTTTTTTAAGAATGTCTGCTATTTCATTCCACTGTACACCACAGTGTGATGGGACCCCACAAAAATCAATTCTTATGCCTAGTGTTATGAAACAATGCAGTAGATGGTTTATTTCAAAAAAGCAAATCTTTTCTTGATTTCGCAGTCCCAACGCTCTGGTGATTGTAAAACAGATTTTGGATCAACACAAAGTAAAATTTGATAGAAAACACTGATGTGTCATATATGTAAAGTCAAAGCCTTCAGTATTGCATATACGTATGAGGTATAGATTGAAAACCCCTTTCCTACATAATATGATT